>AWOL01S0137341.1:94655-112754 GCA_000715115.1 Nicotiana otophora
TATATATATTTTACTTTATCGAGGCAGGTTACATGAAAGGCCCCGTAAATATTTTCCTAAAAACTCATTTTTCTGTTATGCCAAAGTAGGCGTAGAGGTTTATAATAGTAACAATTCTTTGCCGCGAGCTTGGCCACCGCAATTCAGACTATTTGGGTTGAACAGTGCGCTGGGAGTTGAAGGCAAATGTTGGCATAAGTACGCATTTCTGCGGCCTATTCTGCGGCCACAGAACCACTATGCAAAAAGCAGACTGGTCGCAGAGTGGGGCAATTTTCTAGAGCATATTTTATGTCAATTTTGAGGCCATTATGCGACCGCATAACCGTCTCACGGGTTGCACTTTGGTCGCATAATCATCCTTAGGTTTTTCGGAGGGAGGTTCTGCGGTGCACTATGCGACCACAGAACCGTTCTAGTGCACTGCAGAACCGTTCTGCGGTGCATTATGCGACCACAAAACAGGTTTGCGGGCCGCATAGTGACTGCAGACCAGGTTAGTCTCTTTCCAGTTCTGGCACCCATTTTTGCGGTCATTTCGAGGACCGCATAACCACTATGCGGTCACATATGCGATCGCAGAACCTGTTCCGGAGCTTCAATTTTGGGGTTTTTAAACCCGACCCTATTCCGTTAAAACACATCCCATAGACCATTTTGAGCTTATTTTCTAATATTTGTAGAGTGGGAGAGAGGGTCCTAGAGGGAGAAGTGATCTTCATCAAATTTCTCTTCAATTCTCACTTATAACCTTGTAGATTATCAAGCGAGGCACCTAAGTCTTATTCCTAAGAGGTAAGATTCTATCACCCAAACTCTTAATTTCACAATGTAACTAGACTGGCCATTAGTAAGGTAATTAATGGGGATGGGAGTGCTTACCTTGCATGCATGTATCCTTGTAGTATGTGGGAAGATTGTGAGCTAAAAATGATAGAGAATGGGTCGGAGAATGATGTAATCTTCCACAAAAAGGGTCTTAAAACATTGATGCACACCTAATGTTTGATAATATGCTCAAATGAGCTAAAACCATGTTCATCTTCCTAATTTTGGTACAACTTGTTATATTTCTAAAATAGATTTAAGTTGCTAAGAATTCCAGGTCTTTTTAGAGTTTGAGAAACTCAATTGAGGTATGTTGGCTAAACATCCTTCTTCTTAGAATCGAATCCCATGGTGTTCATGAAATTGGTGTAAATCCCAAATTGATCATTATAGAATTGGCTATTCCTAATGTGTTTGTGTTGAAGGATGTATGTTCGATATTTATTCTAAATGCTTCGTCATGTTATCTTGCCATTTGAGGATGTGTTCAGAATGTGGAATATATGTTAGAAATGTTAAGACTTAAATGTCAAGATTGAATAAAGGTTTTGATGCCTAATTCTATGAAAAGCCTCTATGTGCCTAAGATTCCCAAATTGCTTATATGTGAATTTAATGTCTTGAATGGGAAGACTTATTTTTGTTGATAATGTTAATGATATTTGAATACGGAAAAGGGGTCTGGAATTATGAAATACGGCCAAGTGCTAAGAATGATTTGATAATTGTGATCACTAGTGCCAATGAATCGAAAGGGAATGAAAGAAGTATGATGTGAGATGATTGACTGAAAATGGTTACGTCTTGGGTGAGACGGCCTAGCCGATCGGGCCGTGATCGGACATCATGCCGCACACATGGTGGTACTGTGCTGGGAATTATAATGATATTATGGTTATGGTTGATATCTCAAATGAGATGACCTAGCCGATCGGGTCANTCTTGCCATTTGAGGATGTGTTCAGAATGTGGAATATGTGTTAGAAATGTTAAGACTTCATGTCAATATTGAATAAAGGTTGTGATGCCAAATTCTATGAAAAACCTCTATGTTCTTAAGATTCCCAAATTTCTTATATGTGAATTTAATGTCTTGAATGGGAAGCCTTATTTTTGTTGATAATGTTAATGATATTTGAATATGGAAAAAGGGGTCTGGAATTATGAAATACCGCCAAGTGCCAAGAATGATTTGGTAATTGTGATCACTAGTGTCAGTGAATCGAAAGGGAATGAAAGAAGTATGATGTGAGATGATTGCCTTAAAATGGTTTCGTCTTGGGTGAGACGGCCTAGCCTATCGGGCCGTGATCGGACACCATGTCGCACACATGGTGGTACTGTGCTGGAAATTATAATGAAATTACGGTTATGGTTGATGTCTCAAATGAGACGACCTTGCCGATCGGGTCGAGATCGGACACCGTGTAAGAATACGGAGGCATTGTGAATTGTGGAATATCGGCACTAAAGATCACACAACCTAACAAAGTGGAAATTGACTTGAAAACTTATGTGGTCTTTCACTTGATGTTTTAATATTATTTGAAGCTCTTATTGAGTTCTTGATTGTTCCTCTTGTATTATTATTCATTCTATTGAGATGGTGTTTACCTATACATACTAGTGCTATTCGACGGTACTCACGTCCCTTTTGCCGGGGGCGCTGCATCTTTAAATGGATGCAGGTTGTTCCATAGCAGACAGTGTTGATCACAGATAGTGCTGCATCCTCTTCTCAGTGGACTCGGTGAGCCCCATTTCATTTCGGGGTCATATATTGTACCTTTTGTTTATATTGGGGTCACTTTTGAGGTATACCCCAGGCCTTGTTGCCGGCACCATCTTTACTCTCTTTTGTATCTTTAGAGGCACTGCAGATACTATGTGGGTTGTATATGTGTGTTGGAAATGTTAAACACGTTATGCTGTGTTTGATCACTTGTTCCACTCGAACTAGAAGAAATGTGTATTTTGAGACTTAAAGGCGCAATGACTAATGAAACCATTTAGGATTGTAGGAATGAGCGTCCTACTATATAATTAATGAAATCAGGTCTTTTCTTGATCATGGGTGAATTAGGTAGAAAGTATCTAATAGGCTTGCTCGCCCAGGTTCACTCGGTTAAGCGCGGGCCGCACTTCCCGAGGTTGGGGTGTTACAAACTTGGTATCAGAGCCTAAGGTTCTAAAGTGTCATTTGGATGTCTCGGAGCCGTGTCTGGTAGAGTCCTTCTTATCGGTGTGTTGTCGACCACATCTATAAGTTGAAGGCTACTTGGACATTTAGAAACAATACCCTTTTTTGATATTCTGGATCGTTCGTTGAAACTAATTGTGCAACTGTTCATACTCTAAGTCGTGCATTCCTTTAACTTTCAGTATATAGCACCTAAGAAGAGAGCAAGAACTGGCCAAGGATCCAATGCCGCCTTAGGAGTGGCAGTTGACCCTTTATTTGATGATGCGGGTGAACACCCGAGGGGTGAGGATAATCCTCCGACTGCCACAGTACCTGATTCCGCTACACCGGACCAGGCCACACCAATTCCTACACCTACTGAGTGTGCGACGGTTTCTCCACGTGATATTCCGACTTTACCTCCAGCCCTAGCTTCCGGTTCCGATATTTCTGATGGAGATCTTAGGGGAGCTATTCAGATGCTGACACAGATAGTGGCTTCTCAAGCACAGAGGTTAAATGTTGCACCCACTTCGTCAAGCCAACAAGGGGATTCTAGTGGTTCCAGGGTGAACAAGCTTCTTCAGTTGGATCCTCCGGTGTTCACGGGTGCTAATCCCGAGGAGGACCCATATGACTTCATTGATGAGATGCATAAGACTCTCCGGGTTATGCATGCTACTGAGATGGAGGGAGTGGAGTTGGCCGCCTACCGCTAGGAAAGGGTGGCATATTCTTGGTTTTAGCTATGAGAGGACTCTTGGGAAGAGGGGAGCCCTCCAGCGAGATAGAGTGAGTTTGCTGATGCCTTTATAGACCATTTCTTGCCTACCGAGACTAGGGTAGCCCGTGCCGCAGAGTCTGAGAATCTTAAGCAAGGGAGTAAGAGTTTGTGGGAGTATCACAAGGAGTTCGCGCGTGTGTCTAAATATGCCATTCTTATGTTGCCTACTATGGAGGCTAGAGTGCACCGGTTTGTGCAGGGCCTCAACCCTTTAGTTATCAATGAGGCCGCTACAACTGCCTTGAATTCATATATCAACTATGGGAGGATAGTAGCACTTTCTCAAGCTACAGAGAACTGTAAGTTGAAGAATAGAATGGAGCGAGAGGGTACCAGCAAAGCCCGGTCTGCGGGCAACTTTGGGGAGTCATTCGGTAGGGGGAGGTCAGCTTTTAGGGGAGGGTCATCAGGGCCATCCCAGTCAGTTGCTCAGTCTTCAGCCAGTGCACCACCAGCAGGGCCTAATTAGCACCAAGGGAGTCATTTCATGCTCAATTAGGGTAGCAGGGGACCCCACCAGCAGGGCTGATCAGGAGGGAGATTCCAACAGTAGCGGAGACCTTCATGCCCTAGGTGTGGGAAGATGCACTTGGGGATCTGCTACATGGACTTACCTATATGTTACGGGTGCAGATTGAGGGGCCATATCCAGAGGGAGTGTCGTTCATCCGCCAGGGTGCGGGCAGGGGCACGGCACAACCATCCGATTCTGCAGCTGCTACATCTTCAGCACCCCCTCCAGCTCGAGGTACTCCAGCACCAGTGGGGCATGGTGCAGCTAGGGGTGGTGCGGAGAGTTCAGGGGGACCTAGCCATTTCTATGCTATGAGTGGTCGCCAGATTACAGAGGCATCTCCATATATTGTTACAGGTATATTGACTATCCAAACTCATGATGTATATGCTATTATGGATCTCGATTCCACCTTGTCCTATGTTACCCCTTATGTTGCTATTGAATTTGGGATAGAACCAGAACAACTTCCTGAGTCGTTCTCTATATCTACTCCGGTTGGCGAGTCTATTGTGGCCGCATAGGTTTATAAGGGTTGTGTTGTCACAGTGCGTGGTCGGGACACCGTGACCGATCTCATCGAATTAGAGCTGGTTGTTTTTTATGTAATTATGGGAATGGATTGGATTTATTCATATTTTTCTAAGCTCGACTGTCGAACTAGAATTGTGCGATTTGAATTTCCTAATGAGCCAGTTATTGAGTGGAAGGGGGATAATGTGATGCCAAAAGGTAGGCTTATTTCTTACCTTAAGGCCATGAAGATGTTTAACAAGGGGTGTATCTATCATTTGGTTCGGGTTACAGACACCAATGTTGAGGCGCCTACACTCGAGTCCGTGCCAATTGTGAATGAATTTCCGGAGGTCTTTCCTGATGAACAACCTAGGATTCTGCCAAACAAAATGATTGATTTTGGGATTGATTTCAAGCCAGGCACGCAATCTATATCTATTCTTCCCTACAGGATGGCACCGGCAAAATTGAAGGAGTTAAAGGAAAAATTGAAGGATTTGTTAGAAATGGGTTTCATCCGACCGAGTGTGTAACCATGGGGCACGCTGGTCATCTTTATGAAGAAGAAAGATGGATCACTGAGGATGTGTATTGACTACCGGCAGCTCAACAAAATCACAATCAAAAACAAATACCCACTACTAAGAATAGATGATTTGTTTGATCAGTTACAGGGTGCTAGATACTTTTCCAAAATTGATTTATGAACCGGGTACTACCAATTGAAGATCAGGGAACAGGATATTCCAAAAACAGCTTTCAGAACCCGATGTGGTCACTTTCCTCGACTCCTTTATGATAGTGTTCATTGACGATATTCTTGTGTATTCACGTGGTCAGGAGGAACATGCCGATCATCTCAGGCAGTTTTGTAGACTCTTCATCAGCACAGATTGTATGCGAAGTTTTCAAAGTGTGAATTCTAGCTCGAATCTATCACATTCTTGGGTCATGTTGTCTCTAGAGAAGGAATTAAGGTTGATCCTCAAAAGATTTTAGCAATAAAGAATTGGCCTAGACCAACAACGCCAACCAAAATTCGCAATTTCTTGGGCTTAGCAGGGTATTACAGGAAGTTTGTGGAGGAGTTCTCTACTCTTGCCTCTCCGTTAACTAGATTGACTCAGAAAGTGATTAAGTTCCAATGGTCCGATACTTGTGAAGGGAGATTCCAGGAGTTGAAATCAAGATTGACTATAACGCCGGTGTTGACCCTGCCAGAGGGTACGGATGAATTCGTGTATATTGTGATGCTTCAAGAATTGGGCTTAGGTGTGTATTAATGCAACATGACAAGGTTATAGCTTATGCTTCTAGGCATCTCAAGAATCATGAAAAGAACTATCCAACTCATGACTTAGAATTTGCGGCGGTGGTTTTGCATTGAAAGTTTGGCGTCATTATTTGTATGGGGTCCATGTGGATGTATTCACGGACCACAAAGAGTCTTCAATATATTTTCAAACAAAAGGAGCTGAATCTAAGGTAGAAAAGTTGGCTTGAGTTACTCAAGGATTACGACATCGATATTCTATATCACCCGGGAAAAGCCAATGTTGTGGCAGATGCTCTGAGCCGGAAATCAATGGGTAGTTTGGCTCACTTGGAGGCATGTCAAAGGCTGTTGGCCAGGGAGGTTCATCAGCTAGCCAGTTTGGGAGTTTGTCTTGCGGAATCTAGTGAAGGAAGGATAATTGTGCAAAATAAGGATGAATCATCGCTTGTTGTGGAAGTCAAAGAGAAGCAATACAACGATCCATTTTTGGTGCAGCTGAAGGAGGGTATTCATAAACATAAAACGATGGCTTTTACTTTTGGCATGGATGACGGTACACTAAGGTACGAAGGGCGACTATGTGTTCTGAATGTAGATGGTCTCCGGGAAAGAATCATGACCGAGGCTCATGCTTCAAGGTATTCCATGCATCCAGGTTATACAAAGATGTATCACGACCTCAAGGAAATCTATTGGTGGAATGACATGAAAAGGAATCTGGCGGACTTTGTGGCAAGGTGTTTGATTTGTCAGCAAGTGAAGGCCTAGCATCAATGGCATGGTGGGTTGGCACAGAACATAGAAATTCCAATGCGAAAGTGGGAGATGATTAATATATATTTTGTGGTAGGATTGTCGCGCACTCCGCACAAGTTTGACTCAATTTGGGTGATCGTGGACCGACTCATGAAATCAGCACACTTCTGCCGACACAGCAGAATAGTATGCTCAGTTATGTATCAAGGAAATAGTCAGGCTACATGGAACTCCAGTCTCTATCATTTTCGATCAAGGGGCTCAGTTCACAGCCAATGTTTGGAAGACATTTGAGCAAGGTTTGGGTACTCAGGTAAATCTTAGTACAATCTTCCAACCACATACCAACAGGCAAGCAGAGCGGACTATTCAGACGCTTGAGGACATATTGCGTGCTTGTGTTCTTGATTTCAAGGGTAGCTGGGATGATCATTTGCCACTCATAGAGTTTGCTTATAACAACAGCTTTCATGCTAGTATTCATTTGGCACCATTTGAGGCATTGTATGGTAGGAGATGTAGATCTCCCATTGGGTGGTTCGAGATTGTGGAAGCAGAGTTGATATGTCCAGACCTTGTACATTAGGCTATGGAAAAAGTTAAGATCATAAAGTAGCAGTTGAAAACTGCTCAAAGTCATCAAAAATCCTATTAAGATGTTCGTCGCAGAGACTTAGAGTTCAAAGAAGATGATTGGGTATTTCTGAAGGTTTTCCCCAGGAAGGGTATAATGCGGTTCGAAAAGAAAGGGAAATTGAGTCCGAGGTATGTCGGGCCGTACAAAATCATTCAAAGGATCGGTGTGTGGCGTACAAGCTTGAGCTACCACCCGAGATGTCATTAGTGCACCCGGTATTCCATGTGTCTATGCTGAAGAAGGTAGTTGGAGATCCATCTGCTATTGTGTCGGTTGAGACCATTGAGGTTAATGAAGAATTGTCATATGAAGAAATTCCAGTTGTCATTCTTGATAGGGAAGTATGAAAGTTGATAAATAAAGAAATTGCATCCGTGAAAGTGTTATGGCGAAACAAACAGGTTGAAGAGGCCACTTGGGAGGCCAAGGAAGAGATGAAGAAGAAGTATCCTTACTTATTGAATTGTTGTGTAATCCTTTTTATGAACTTGTCGCCTATGAATTTTGTATCACTGGTTAAGTTAATGTAAAGGTGTTCCTTTTGATTATATGTTATTTACATGAGGCCACGGTTGGTGTTGATATGAGTTATGTTACATCATTGGATTCTGTACATGTTGTTAGGATGTGATTATGGGGCTCTCTGACAGGTGGATAGGCCTAGTTACAAAGGAAACTCGGGTGAAATACTTGGAAATTTAGAGAGTTAGCTAAATTTGGGGTTGCTGGTGTAGGGTATGAAAACTGAGTTGCATAATGTGCTAATAGTACACCCTGATCCTCATTAGAGGACGAATGATTTTAAGTGGGGGAGATAAGGCCCCATAAAAGGTTTCCTAAAAACCGGGATTTCCGTGATGCCAAAGTAAGCACAGAGGTTTATAATAGAGGAAATTCTTCGCGGCAAGATCGATCACCGCAGTTAGGACTTTTTTGATTGAACAATCTGCTGGGAGTTGAAGGAAAATGTTGGACAGAAGTACGCATTTCTACGGCCCATTCTGCGGCCACAGAACCACCCTGCGGACCGCAGACTGGTCGCAGAGTGGAGCAATTTTCTAGGGAATTTTAGATGTCGATTTTGCGGCCATTATGTGACCGCATAACCGTTTCGTGGGCCGCACTTTTGTCGCATAATCATCCTTATATGGAGAGAGGTTCTTTGGTGCACTATGCGACTGCAGAACCGTTCTGCGGTGCATTATGCGACCGCAGAACAGGTCTGCGGACCGCATAAAGACCGCAGACCAAGTCAGTTTCTTTCCATTTCTGGCACCCATTTTTGTGATCATTTCGCGGACCGCATAACCACTATGCGGTCGCATATGCGGCCGAAGAACCTATTCCGGAGCTTCAATTTTGGGGTTTTTAAACCCGACCCTATTCCGTTAAAACACATCCCATAGACCATTTTGAGCTTATTTTCTGATATTTTTAGAGTGAGAGAGAGGGTCCTAGAGGGAGAAGTGATCTTCATCAAATTGCTCTTCAATTCTCTCTTATAACTTTGAAGATTATCAAGAGAGGCACCTAGGTCTTATTCCTAAGAGGCAAGATTCTATCACCCAAACTCTTAATTTCAAAATGTAACTAGAATGGGCCATAAGTAAGGTAATTCATGGGGATGGGAGTGCTTACCTTGCATGCATGTATCCTTGTAGTATGTAGAAATATTGTGAGCTAAAAATGATAGAGAATGGGTCGGAGAATGATGGAAACTTCCACAAAAAGGGCCTTAAAACATTGATGCACACCTAGTGTTTGATAATATGCTAAAATGAGCTAAAACCATATTCATCTTCCTAATTTTGGTTCAACTTGTTATATTTCTAAAATAGATTTAAGTTGCTAAGAATTCCAGGTCTTTTTAGAGTTTGAGAAACTCAATTGAGGTATGTTGGCTAAACATCCTTCTTCTTAGAATCGAATCCCATGGTGTTCATGAAATTGGTGTAAATCCCAAATTGATCATTATAGAATTGGCTATTCCTAATGTGTTTGTGTTGAAGGATGTATGTTCGATATTTATTCTAAATGCTTCGTCATGTTATCTTGCCATTTGAGGATGTGTTCAGAATGTGGAATATATGTTAGAAATGTTAAGACTTAAATGTCAAGATTGAATAAAGGTTTTGATGCCTAATTCTATGAAAAGCCTCTATGTGCCTAAGATTCCCAAATTGCTTATATGTGAATTTAATGTCTTGAATGGGAAGACTTATTTTTGTTGATAATGTTAATGATATTTGAATACGGAAAAGGGGTCTGGAATTATGAAATACGGCCAAGTGCTAAGAATGATTTGATAATTGTGATCACTAGTGCCAATGAATCGAAAGGGAATGAAAGAAGTATGATGTGAGATGATTGACTGAAAATGGTTACGTCTTGGGTGAGACGGCCTAGCCGATCGGGCCGTGATCGGACATCATGCCGCACACATGGTGGTACTGTGCTGGGAATTATAATGATATTATGGTTATGGTTGATATCTCAAATGAGATGACCTAGCCGATCGGGTCAAGGTCGGACTCCGTGTAAGAATAATGAGGCATTATGAATTGTGGAATAACGGCACTAAAGACCACCCAACCTAATAACGTGGAAATTGACTTGAAAACTTATGTGGTCTCTAACTTGATGTTTTAATATTATTTGAAGCTCTTATTGAATTCTTGACTGTTCCTCTTGTATTATTATTTATTCTATTAAGATGGTGTTTAGCTATACATACTAGTGCTATTCGACAGTACTAATGTCCCTTTTGTCGGGGGAGCTGCATGATTAAATGGATACATATGGTTACATAGCAGAGAGTGTTGATCACAAATAGTGTTGCATCCTCTTCTCAGTGGACTCGGTAAGCCCCATTGCATTCCGGGGTCATGTATTATACCTTTTGTTATATTGGGGTCACTTTTGAGGTATAGCCGGGGCATTGTTGTCGTCACCATCTTTACTCTCTTTTGTATCTTTACAGGCTCCATAGACACTATGTGTGTTGTTTATGGGTGTTGGGAATGTTAAACAAGTTATGTTGTGTTTGATCACTTGTTCCACTCGAACTATAAGAAATGTGTATTTTCAGACTTAAAGGCTCAATGACTAATGAAACGATATAGGATTGTACGAATGAGATTCCTACTGTATAATTAATGAAATCATATTTTTTCTTCATCATGGGTGAATTGGGTAGAAAGTATCTAACAGGCTTCCTCGGACGAGTTCAATCGGTTGAGCGTCGGTTGCGCTTCTCGAGGTTGGGTATGAAGACACATGATATAAGATGTTACCGAGCCCATGTGTGGCCGGTTATGATGATGTGTGATGTGAGGTTACCAAGTGCTGTTGAGGCCAGTTATATGTAGTGCTATAGAGACCGGGTACAATTGAGACCTCCTGAGACCAGGTACGAACGACTCCTCTATGAGGCCGAGTATGAAAAGAAATGTAACGATATGCCCCAAAGAGTGGTTGACTAATAAATGCATGGCCCCAAAGAGTGGCTTGATCGCTCAAAAGCTTGCATACATTCATGTGTTATGGGTGTAGTAGTGTACGACCCCGGTGGCTTGTCCACAGTACCCAGGTTAAGTTCTTGTAGTTCTACCTCTTATGATTTTACCCTTGATTTACGTACATTATTGTCTTACATACTCAGTACTTCTTTCGTACTGATGCCTCTTTCTTTGGCCTCTGTGTTCATGCCCACAGGTACAGATCGACCGGGTGACGTCCCTCCCCAGTAGGGTGTTTGTTCCAGCTATTATTTGTTGCACTCCACTTCTTCGGAGTAGATATTCGGGAGTTGAGAGGCAGTGAAGTGTATGTTCCAGTTATTTTGGGTATGGTGGGGCCTTGTCTCGACTAAGTCATGTGTATGTATATGTTCTTTGGTACTCTTAGAGGCTTGCAGACTACCGTATTGACATGTGGAAATGATGGTTGTAACTATGATGGTAACAGATGTGTTTGTATGTTTAAATGAATAAATTCTAAGGTCTCTTCCATTATTAGTTGTGTTCCCTTAAATATCAATTTGGAGGCCTTATTGGCCTAGTTTGCATGTCGTAGAGATGTTAGTATGGATGTCGGTACGCACGAGCCTTTGGGTGTCGTGTGCCAGTCACACCTCCCAAGGTTGGGATGTGACAGTGTTTTGGGCTTTTTAAGATGGGAATAGTTAAAGATTATGGAAACGGTTTTATCATATCTTTTGGTAAATGCTGGCTCACTAGACCATAGAGGTTCCTCTTGTTCTCTTAACTTTCATAATATTTGATCCAGGAGTCGTAATGGATTTTGACAAGCTCATCTATGGAAATTTGTCTGGGTATTTGAGTGCACATGATGTTTCCTTTGATAGCATCAATATTTAAGAGCAAAGCATTTTCTCCTCTGGGAAGGCAGAGATCCATGGCATGATTTTGGACCCGTCACACCATTTGATGATGAAAAGTGTCTTGGATAACATCTTTGGCGTATGGGGCTGCTTGGAATTTGATTTGGAATTTTAATGCTTCGATTAAGTGTGGATCATCGAGATACATGTTGAAATTTTGAAATGTGGTTATAAAGATAGTCCTAGCATTTGAAGTAACTTCTGCAGTACCAAGATTTGCATGTTGGTACTCATAGTATCTTGTCCAGAAGAGAAAGGCAAGCAATAACATGTTGACCTTTTCTTCCATGATATGTCAAATCAATTAAGATTGCACCAAAATGGATATGGGTAAAACCATGATTCCTCCATTGTCTATGAAAATCATCTGAGATTTGAAGAGTTATGAATTGTTCCTCTCTAGTTGCGAGAATAGGATGTTGGTCAAGTTTGAAGGTAGCAACATATTCCTTCAGTCCCTTTGGCCTATGTTGGACTAAGGAACGAATTTGGGACCATGGGGAAAACAATGTTTTGGCAAAAGCTGAGTCAGGGTTTATGAGGGTTAATTCAGTGGAGGATACTTTTTGTTCATCGGTTATGAAATCTGCTTCATATAGATAATCATATTTTTGGACAAGGATTAGGGGACATATTCATCTTTGCAAGAGAAGAGGATGATGGAAATGAATCAAACATATTTAGTAAATCGTTCCTCCCTACAAAAGGATGGGCTAGCTCTAATACCATAATATAAGAATAAAGTACTAACCTACGAAAAAAGCAAACTTAATTATAGATATATTTATAAATTGTTCCTCCCTCCGAAAGGGTATCATAGTCATGATACCCTTCATCAGCAAGACTTTCAAAAGTACCCTCTCGCCTACCATAAATGACAAATCACGCACTTTCTAATCCAACTCTTCTACCTGGACTGTGCTATGTGAAGCCGCTCCTCAATCAACTTTACTTTATCCAAGGCATCCTTTACAAATCAGTACCATATAACATAGCCTCGCTGGGCTCAAACCAATCGATGGGGCCATCTCTATGCTGGACTCAAATGGAGCCATCTCTATGCTAGATTTATAGTTGTTGTTATAAGTAAAGTCGGCCAATGGTAAGAATTGGTCGCACTACCCTCTAAAGTCAACCACACATGCTCTGAGAAAATCCTCCAGAATCTGAACTGTCCACTCCATCTGCCCGTCGGTATACGGGTGAAAGGCCATGCTAAGCTCTACGCGGGTATCCCACTCACTCTGCATCGCTATCTAGAAATGTGAAGTGAATTGTGTACCTCGATCTAAAATAATGGAAATAGGCACGCCATGCAAACGGATGATCTCCTGGATATAAATCTAGGCCAATCTCTCTAAAGTGTATGTAGTCATCAGGGAATAAAGTGTGTAGACTTGGTCGGTCTATCGATACTAACCCAAACAAACGTCAAATTTCCTCAACGCCCACAACAAATCAAACACGAAATCTATAATGATGCACTCTCATTTCCACTCTGGTATAACTTATTCTAATGGAAGCCACATGGCTTTGGTGCTCATACTTAACCTGCTGGAAATTCAAACATCTCTACACATACTCAACTATGTCCATCTTCATCATCCGCATCTAGTAATGTTTCCTCAGGTCACGATACATCTTCGTAGCACCTGGATAAATGGAATAATGTGAATTGTGTGCCTCCTCTAGAATCGACTCCCTTAGGCCATCAAAATTAGGAACACATAAGAGACCCTGGGGTCGCAAAATACCATCATCTTCAATAGTTACCTCATTGGCATCACCTCGTAGTACCGTATCTCTAAGAAACAACAAGTGTGGATCATCATACTGACGAGCCCTAATCATCTTCAATTAAGAAGACTGAGCCACAACACATGCAAGAACTCGATTGGGCTCTAAAATATCCAACCTCACAAGTTGGTTAGCCAAGGACTAAATGTCCAAACCTAATGGCCTCTCCTTTACTGGAATAAATGCAAAAGTACTTATATTCTCGGCCGTTCTGCTCAAGGCATATGCGACCACATTCACTTGCCCGAATGATAAAGAATAGTGATATCATAGTCCTTCAGTAACTCAAGTCACATGCGGTGCCTCAGATTAAAATCCGTCTACTTAAATATATGTTGCAAGCTATGGTGATCGTTGTAAACCTCACAAAACACTCCACAAAGATAATGCCACCTGATGTTGACGGCATGAGCTATCGCAACTCACTCCAAATTGTACATATGGTAATTCTTCTTGTGGGGCATCAACTAATGAGAAGCATATGCAATAACTCACCCTTCCTGTATCAATGCACAACCCAACCCAACGCGTGAAGTGTCGCAATGCATAAAGTACATCTCTAAGCTGAAGGGAAAAACCAACATCGTTGCTATAGTCAATGCGGTCTTGAGCTTCTGAAAGCTTGCCTTGCAATCAGCATACCAACTGAATTAAACACCCTTTTGGGTCAATCTAGTCAAAGAAGCTGATTAGACGACAATCCTTCCCCAAACCGCTGGTAATAACCTGCTAGCCCTGAGAAACTCCTGATCTCGGTCGTTGTGGTAGAATGAGGCCAACCCTGGACTGCATCGATCTACATGGGATCCACCTTAACAGCGTCTCCTAATATAAGATTCCCCAAGAAGGCCACATAATCTAACCAGAAATTGCACTTGGAGAACTTAGCATATAGCTTATGTTCCCTCAAGTCTGAAGAACTACCCTCAATTGCTGCTCGTGCTCCTCCATGCTACGCGAGTAGATCAATATGTCATCAATCAAGACAATGACAAATAAGTCAAGATATGGCCTGAACACCCAATTCAACAAATCCATAAATGATGTTGTAGCATTAGTCAAGCCGAAAGACATCCGTAGAAACTCGTAGTGCTCAAATCTAGTCCAAAAAGCCATCTTCGGAAAATCCAAAGCATGAATCCTTAGCTGACGATACCCAAATTTCAAGCTGATTTCCGAAAAAACTCCAGCACCCTTAAGAAGATCAAATAAGTCATCAATGCACGACAACATATACTTATTCTTGATGGTGACCGTATTCAGATAGCGGTAATCAATTCACATCCGCATACTCCCATCCTTCTTATTCTAAAATAACACTGGCGCATCCCAAGGTGAATCCTTTCTCGATCAACTCCTAAAGCTTCTCTTTCAGCACTCTCAACTCTTTGGGAGCCATACGATAAAGAGAAATAGAGATAGGTTGGGTGCATGGTGCCAAATCAATGGCAAAATCGATATCACGAATCGGCAGCATGCCTAGTAAATTAGCAGGAAATAAATTAGAAATCTCTCGTACCACAGGCACTGAATCTATCATGAGAGTTACCATAACAGTATCTAGAGCAAAGGCCAGATAGGCCAAACAACCCTTCTCGGCCATATGTCGAGCCTTCAAGAAAGAAATAACCTAACTGGATGCACTACTAAATGAACCTTTAAGCTCCAGCCTAGGCAACTCTAGCATCGCCAAGATAATGATCCTGGCATGACAATCAATAACGACATGATAAGTAGACAGTCAGTGCATGCCCAGGATAACCTCTAAGTCAATCATATTGAGCAATAGAAAATTCACTCTAGTGTCAAATCCAAAAAAAGTCACCAAAACAACAGAATCACCCTCCAGAGTGGACACATATATAGGAACACCCAAGGAATCATGAGATACCCAAGGGCTCATTAGATACACCCAGATAAGGAGCAAAGAGAGAAGATACATAATAATCGGTAGATCCTGGATCAAATAGTATCGAAACATCTCGAGTGCAAAAAACAATAATACATGTGATCATGGCGTTGAAGGCTACTGTCTGTGGCCTAGTTAGAAATGCATAGAGTATCCAGAGAGCTAACTAATTGTCCTTCACCTCTAGGGCGACTCCTACACACATGTCATTCACCTCTGGCCGGCCAGACAGGTGGTGTGGCAGCTAGTGCGGTAATCATGGGCTGATGGCCCTTCTGCATTACCTTGTCCCCAAGTCAGGGACAAAACCTCTTCATGTGACCAAACTCCCACACCCGAATCAACCTCTTGTAGTGGAAAACTGTTGACTCTAGATCTGGCCCTGATAACCAATGTACCCACTGGAGGATCTTGAAAAGCTGGTGAACGGTAGGTGATACGCTCAAATTACACCGAAATAAATGGTGTAAGGCGGTCGATGTCAAATATAATAACCCAACTATGTTGGGATCGAATCCCATAGGGAATATGTGAGAAAAGGTTACGTGAATAGTGTGAAACTTGACTTAAGTAGTAATCCTACTCCGTTAGCTTAAGAGAGAGTTGTAATTATGAGTTATTGAGAAAACTATTTTGTTATAAGAATGTAATTAATTTGATTAAGGAAACCAAGTTTGTGCCCCCATCAGTGGAATGTAATACTATCGGTGTTAATATGATATTTTCCTAATGGAAGGACCTTTGATATGCAAATGGTTTCAAAATGACTACCCAATATTTTCCAATAGTTAGGTAGTATTTTCTCTTTATGACTTTCCCAAATATAAAAGATTTACAATTAAGAACAACCAATTTATGCCAAATAGAACCCACTTATTTCTAAGCGATTCTATTAAACAAGGTTTAAATCCTTGAGTTTTTGCTATTCTATTCTACCCAAGCCTAACCCACTTTTCCAAGTAAAGATAGAATGAAATGGCATTAGTTAATATTTGCAACCACCAACATTAAATGAAGCATGAGAAATGAATAAATACCAACCAACCAATATATATATATTCAATTCTAAACACCCATTAAAATTACACCCATTTAGGGCCTACAACCTTAGTATTTAAAACTAGCTACTCATACTAGAATCGAAGAACAAAGAAATAAATGAAGTCATAAAGCTTACAGATATACAAGATTCTTTCTTCAAAAGCTTCCAAAACAATGGTGTATTCAATGCTCTAAAAGCATCCTCTTTTTCAGACAAGATGTCCCATAAAACCGCTAGTTATTCTATTTATAATGAGATAAAAATCGGAATCAAAATATGGCAAAAATACCCCTGCAGATCACATGTACGACCGCAGAATGGGTTGCAGATCATGTTCGCGGTCCGCATAAATGCAAATCCACCACATAGTTGCACGCCCAATTGCCCAGTTGTTTATCACAGATCCGTTATGCGGTCCACGTGTTGATTATGTGATCGCAGACTATGCCGCAAAAGTGCTCTCGCAGAACCCTTTCTTGCACTTATGGGGTCATTACGCGGCCCGCACAAGCGTTATACGACCGCATACTAGACCACATACTCCTCTCTGAGAAACTGGAACATCTGCTTCATTCTGCGGTTGGTTTGCGGCCCGCACATAACTTTTGCGGTTGCAAACCTGCCGCATTTCTTCCCTTCTATGGGTTTTTGTCATCTTTTTCATGTTCTTGGTTCTTCAAGTCTAGTATACTGCAAAACACCAAAACTACATAAGAAATAACTAACAATGCTTTAAAAGGTGAGCAAACGTCTATGTAATTAGTATCAAAAGTGAAGAAATTCTACAGCACATCAACACCCCCAACTTAGACTCTTGCTTGTCCTCAAGAAATTAAAACAAAAGGCATCCTATCATACACTAATCTATTTCTGACATATCATAAAATAGCATTGACTGTAGATGGTGCTGACTATCAGCAAACAAACATGTAACTTCTTTTATTCACCCTTCGTGGAAGACAACGATCATTTAGCACTTCGAATAATCAAATTGTAAGCTTAAAGCCTCAAGAAAACTAACAGAGTGATACCCACAGCTAAGTGTACACTTGTATCCTTCTTCAAGAACCTAACTTCTTCTAAATCTTGCAATTCATGCGTGCTCACAACAAAGAAAATCCCCAACTCACAAATATGTACAGGGGATACAGTCAAACACTCTTGCATACAGAAAGAAGGCTAACTGTTATAAGTATCAGTCCATATGCTTGCCCTTATTTTAACACACTCCTATTGTAGGAATAATTGGTTGTAGATCACAAAGGACTTTTCACGGGTTGTAGTGTAGGCTTTGGGACGGGTTGGACGAATATTTGGGCATGCAGTGGCTGTACCCTCCTTGAAGTCTACATACACTTTACTGCTTTACCACATAGCACTTATGGACCTCGAGTTACCGACATAGAATCACCTCAATGTATTTATTCAGTTTTCAGAAGACTCCAGATTTCTCCAG
>AWOL01S0137369.1:1234-14305 GCA_000715115.1 Nicotiana otophora
GAAAAATTTTAGGCGATCGGGGTCCGGGGGTCCAGGGACCACTTGGAAGGCGTGGGCTATAGCACACGAAAATATGGGAATCGGGCGGACTTCTAGGTTTTTGGCCGTAAAACGCAAACAAAACGAGGAATGATCATGGCGGGGTGGTGACTGTGATTCCTTAGGTCGTATTTTATGGACTGGAAAACTTTTAGGCAATCGGGGTCAGGGGGTCCCGGGACAACTTGGAAGGCGGGGGCTATAGCACACGAAAATATGGGAATTTGGCGGATTTCTAGTTTTTTGGCCGTAAAATGTAAAGACTGAGGAACGATCATAGTGGGGTGGTGACTATGGTTTCTTAGGTCTTATTTGATGGCCAGAAAATTTTTTAGGTGAAAAGGGTCAGGGGTCCCGGGACCACTTGGAAGACGCGGGCTATAGCACACGAAAATATGGGAATCACGCGGAATTCTAGTTTTTTGGCCGTAAAACGCAAAAAATGAGGAATGGTCATGGCAGGGCAGTGACTATGGTTCCTTAGGTCGTATTTGATGTACTTGAAAAATTTTAGGCGATCGGGGTCCGGGGGTCCCGGGACCACTTGGAAGGCGTGGGCTATAGCACACGAAAATATGGGAATCAAGCTTAATTCTAGTTTTTTGCCGTAAAAGGAAAAAATGAGGAACGATTATTGCAGGGTGGTGACTATGGTTCCTTAGGTCGTATCTGATGGGTCGAAAATAATGTAGGCGATCTGAGTCCGGGGGGCCGGCCCACTCAGAAGGCGTGGGCGCACACGAAAATATGGGAATCGGGCGGAATTCTAGTTTTTTGGCCGAAAAACACAAAATATGAGGAACGATCTTGGCGGGGCGCTGACTATGGTTTCTTAGGTCGTATTGGATGGCCCGGAAAAATGTTAGGCGATCAGGGTCTGGGGGTCCTGGGACCACTTGGAAGGCGTGGGCTATAGCACACGAAAATATGGGAATCGAGAGGACTTCTAGGTTTTTGGCCGTAAAACGCAAAACAAAACGAGGAACGGTCATGGCGGGGCGTTGACTATGGTTCCTTAGGTCGTATTTTATGGCCTAGAAAAATTTTAGGCAATCGGGGTCCGGGTGTCCCGGGACCACTTGGAAGGCGTGGGTTATAGCACATGAAAATATGGGAATTGAGCGGAATTCTAGTTTTTTGGCCTTCAAATGTAACAATTGAGGAACGATCATAGTGGGGCAGTGACTATGGTTCCTTAGGTCGTATTTGATGGCCCGAAAAATTTTTAGGCGATTAGGGTCCGGGGGTCCCGGGACCACTTGGAAGGCGTGGGCTATAGCACACGAACATATGGGAATCAAGTGAAATTCTAGTTTTTTTGCCGTAAAAGGCAAAAATGAGGAACGATTATGGCAGGGTGGTGACTATGGTTCCTTAGGTCGTATCTGATGGGTCAAAAAGATTTTAGGCAATCTGAGTCCGGGGGGGCGGCCCACTCATAAGGCGTGGGCGCACACGAAAATATGGGAATCGGGTGGCATTCTGGTTTTTTAGCCGAAAAATGCAAACTTTGAGGAACGATCTTGGTGGGGCACTGACTATGGTTCCTTAGGTCGTATTTTATGGTACGGAAAAAATATAGGCTATCAGGGTCCGAGGGCCGGGGACTACTCGGAAGGCGTGGGCTATAGCACACGAAAATATAGGAATCGCGCGGAATTCTAGTTTTTTGGCCGAAAAACGCAAAACATGAGGAATGATCATGGCAGGGCGATGACTATGGTTCCTTAAGTCATATTTGATGGCCCGGAAAAATTTTAGGCGATCCGGGGCTTTGGGACCACTTTGAAGGCGTGGGTTATAGCACACGAAAATATGGGAATCGGGCGGAATTCTAGTTTTATTTGCAGAAAAATGCAAAAAATAAAGTACGATCATGGAGGTGCGGTGACTATGGTTCCTTAGGTCGTATTTGTTGGCCCGAAAAAATTTTATACGATCGGGGTCCGGGGGGCCCGGGACCACTCGGAAGGCGAGGGCTGTAGCATATGAAAATATGGGAATGGCGCGGAATTCTAGTTTTTAGGCCGTAAAACGCTAAAACATAAAGAACGATCAAAGAGGAGCGCTGACTATGGTTCCTTAGGTCGTATTGGATGGCCCGAAAAACTTTTAGGTGATCCGGGGTCTGGGGGTCCCGGGACCACTTGGAAGGGGTGGGCTATAGCGCACGAAAATATGGGAATAGGGCGGAATTCTTGTTTTTAGGCCGAAAAATTCAAAAAATGGGGAACGATCATGGCGGTGCGGTGACTATGTTTCCTTAGGTCATATTTGATGGCCCGCAAAGATTTTAAGCGATCATAGTCCGGGGGGGCGGTCCACTCGGAAAGCGTGGGCTATTGCACACGAAACTATGGGAATCGGGCGGAATTCTAGATGTTTGGCCGAAAAACGCAAAAAAATGAGGAACGATCATGGCGAGATGGTGACTATGGTTCCTTAGGTCGTATTTAATGGTCCAGAAAAATTTTAGGCGATCGGGGTCTGGGGGTCCTGGGACCACTTGGAAGGCGTGGGCTATAGCACACGAAAATATGGGAATCGGGAGGACTTCTAGGTTTTTGGCCGTAAAACGCAAAAACAATGAGGAACGGTCATGGCGGGGCGGTGACTAGGGTTCCATAGGTCGTATTTTATGGTCTAGAAATATTTTAGGCAATCAGGGTCCGGGGGTCCCGGGACCACTTGGAAGGCGTGGGCTATAGCACACGAAAATATGGGAATTTGGCGGAATTCTAGTTTTTTGGCCGTAAAATGTACAAAATGAGGAACGATCATAGTGGGGCGGTGATATGGTTCCTTAGGTCTTATTTGATGGCCCGAAAATTTTTTAGGTGATCAGGGTCCCGGGTCCCGGGATCACTTGGAAGGCGCGGGCTATCGCACACGAAAATATGAGAATCAGGCGGAATTCTAGTTATTTGGCCGTAAAACGCAAAAAACGGGGAATGGTCATGGCTGGGCAGTGACTATGGTTCCTTAGGTCGTATTTGATGGCTCGGAAATATTTTAGGCGATCGAGGTCCGGGGGTCCCGGGACCACTTGGAAGGCGCACACGAAATTATGGCATTCAAGCGAAATTCTAGTATTTTTGCCGTAAAAGGCAAAAATGAGGAACGATTATGGCAAGGTGGTGACTACGGTTCCTCAGGTCGTATCTGATGGGTCGAAAGAATTTTAGGCGATCTGAGTCCGGGGGGCCGGCCCACTCAGAAGGCGTGGGCGCACACGTAAATATGGGAATCGGGCGGAATTCTAGTTTTTTGGCCGAAAAATGCAAAATATGAGGAACGATCTTAGAGGGGCGCTGACTATGGTTCCTTAGGTTGTATTTTATGGTACAGAAAAATTATAAGCTATCGGGGTCCGAGGGCCCGGGACCACTCGGAAGGCATGGGCTATAGCACAAGAAAATATAGGAATCGCGCGAAATTCTAGTTGTTTGGCCGAAAAATGCAAAATAAGAGGAATGGTCATGGCGGGGCGGTGACTATGCTTCCTTAGGTAATATTTGATGGCCCGGAAAAATTTTAGGCGATCCGGGGTCCGGGGCTCCGGGACCACTTTGAAGGCGTGGGCTATATCATACGAAAATATGGGAATCGCGCGGAATTCTGGTTTTTAGGCCGAAAAACGCAAAAAAATAAGGAACGATCATGGAGGGGCGGTGATTATGGTTCCTTAGGTCGTATTTGATGGCCCGAAAAAAGTTTAGGCGATCCGGGGTCTGGGGGTCCCGGGACCACTTGGAAGGGGTGGGCTATAGCGCACAAAAATATGGGAATCGGGCGGAATTCTAGTTTTTAGGCCGAAAAATTCAAAAGATGGGGAACGATCATGGCGGTGAGGTGACTATGGTTCCTTAGGTCGTATGTGATGGCCCGTAAAGATTTTAGGTGATCACAGTCCGGGGGGGCCGGTCCACTCGGAAGGCATGGGCTATTGCACACGAAAATATGGGAATCGGGCGGAATTCTAGATCTTTTGCCGAAAAATGCAAAAATTGAGGAATGATCATGGCGGGGCGGTGACAATGGTTCCTTAGGTCGTATTTAATGGTCCGGAAATATTTTAGGCGATCGGGGTCCGGGGACCACTTGGAATAGCACACGAAAATATGAGAATCGGGTGGAATTCTAGATTTTGGTTGTAAAATGCAAAAACTGAGGACAGGTCATGGCGGGGCGGTGACCATGGTTCCTTAGGTCGTATTTGATGGCCCGCAAAAATATTAGGCGATCTGGCTCCATGGGGCCCTACCCATTGGGAAGGCTTGGGCTATAGCACTCGACAATATGGGAATCGGGCGAAATTCTAATTGTTTGGCCGAAAAATTCAAAAAATGAGGAACGATCTTAGCGGGGCAGTGACTATGGTTCCATATGTCGTATATGATGTCCCGAAAAAGTTTTAGGAGATCGGGGTTCGGGGGTCCCGGGACCACTTGGAAGGCGTGGGCTAAAAGCACACGAAAATACAGGAATCGGGCAGAATTCTAGTTTTTTGGCCGTAAAATAAAATAAATGAGGAAAGATCCTGTCAGGGAGGTAACTATGGTTCCTTAGGTCGTATTGGATGGCCCGGAAAAGTTTTAGGAGATCCTATTTCGTAGCGCCCTACCCATTGGGAAGGCATGGGCTATGCACACGGAAATATGGGAATTAGGCGGAATTCTAATTATTTTTCCAAAAAACGTAAAACAAAGGAGGAATGATCATGGCGGGGCAGTGACTATGGTTCATTAGGTTGTATTTGATGGCCCAGAAAAATTTTAAGCAATCGGGGTCCGGGCGTCCCGGGACCACTTGGAAGGCGTGGGTTATAGCATAAGAAAATATGGGAATCGGGCGAAATTCTAGTTTTTTGGCTGAAAAACATAAAAAATCAGGAACGATCATGGCGAGGCGGTGACTATGGTTCCTCAGGTCGTATTTGATGGCCCAGAAAAATTTTAAGCGATCGGGGTCCGGGGGTCCAGGAACCACTTGGAAGGCGTGGGCTATAGCACACGAAAATATGGGAATCGGGCGGACTTCTAGGTTTTTGGCCGTAAAACGCAAAACAATGAGGAACGGTCATGGCGGGGCGGTGACTATGGTTCCTTAGGTCGTATTTGTTGGCCCGGAAAAATTTTAAGCGATCGGGGTCCGGGGGGCCCTGGACCACTCGGAAGGCGAGGGCTATAGCACACGAAAATATGGGAACCGCGCGGTATTCTAGTTTTTAGGCCGAAAAATGCAAAAACATAAGGAATAATCATGGAGTGGCAGTGACTATGGTTCCTTAGGTCGTATTTGATGGCCCGGAAAAATTTTAGGCGATCCGGGGTCCGGGGGTCCCGGGAGCACTTGGAAGGGGTGAGCTATACCGCAAAAAAATATGGGAATNTAGCACACGAAAATATGGGAACCGCGCGGTATTCTAGTTTTTAGGCCGAAAAATGCAAAAACATAAGGAATAATCATGGAGTGGCAGTGACTATGGTTCCTTAGGTCGTATTTGATGGCCCGGAAAAATTTTAGGCGATCCGGGGTCCGGGGGTCCCGGGAGCACTTGGAAGGGGTGAGCTATACCGCACAAAAATATGGGAATCGGGCGGAATTCTAGTTTTTAGGCCGAAAAATTCAAAAATGGGGAACGATCATGGCGGTGCGGTGACTATGGTTCCTTAGGTCGTATTTGATTGCCCGCAAAAATATTAGGCGATCCGGCTCCGTGGGGCCCTACCCATTGGGAATGATTGGGCTATAGCACACGAAAATATGGGATTCGGGCGAAATTCTAGTTATTTGGCCGAAAAACGCAAAACATGAGCAATGATCATGGCGGGGAAGTGACTATGGTTCCATATGTAGTATGTTATGGCCCGAAGATTTTTTAGGCGATCGGGGTCCGGGGGTACCGGGACCACTTGGAAGGTGTGGGATAGCACACGAAAATATGGGAATCGGGCGGAATTCTAGTTTTTTGGTCGAAAAATGCAAAAAATGAGGAATGATCATGGCAATGCGGTAACTATGGTTCCTTAGGTCGTATTTGATGGCCCGAAAATGTTTTAGGCGATACGAGTTAGGGGGGCCCGGCCCACTCGGAAGGCGTAGCAGACAAAAATATGGGAATCGGGCGCAATTCAAGTTTTTTGGACAAAAAATGAAAAACCTGAGGAACCATCATGGCAGGGCGGTGACTATGGTTCTTAGGTCATATTTGATGGCCCAAAAACATTTTAGACGATCATAGTCCGGGGGGCCCGGCCTACTCGGAAGGTGTGGGCGCACACGAAAATATAGGAATCGGACGGAATTCTAGTTTTTTGGCCGAAAAACACAAAAATGAGGAACGATCATGGCGGGGCAATGACTATGGTTCCTTAGGTCGTATTTGATGGCCCGAAAATAATTTTGGCGATCAGGGTCTGGGGGGCCATGACCACTCGGAAGGCGTGGGCTATAGCACACGAAAATATAGAAATCGCGCGGAATTCAAGTATTTTGGCCAAAAAATGCGACAAATGAGGAATGATCATGGAGAGGCATTGGCTATGGTTCCTTAGGTCGTATTTGATGGCCCAGAAAGTTTTTAGAGGATCAGGGTTCGGGGGTCCCGGGACCACTTGGAAGGCGTGGGCTAGCACACGAAAATATGGAAATCGTGCAGAATTCTAGTGTTTTGGCCGTAAAATGCAAAATATGAGGAAAGGTCATGTCAGGGCGGTGACTATGGTTCCTTAGGTCGAATTCGATGGCACAGAAAAAATTTTGGCGATCCGGTTCCGTGGAGCCCTACCCATTGGGAAGGCATGGGCTATAGCACACGAAAATATAGGAATTAGGCAGAATTCTATTTTGTTTTGCCGAAAAACGCAAAACATGAGGAATGATCATGGCAGGGCGGTGACTATGGTTCCTTAGGTCATATTTGATGTCCCAAAAAAATTTTAGGCGATCGGGGTCCAGGGGTCCGGGACCACTTAGAAGGCGTGGGCTATAGCACACAAAAATATGGGAATCGGGCGGAATTCTAGTTGTTTGGCCGAAAATTTCAAAACAATAAGGAACGATCATGGAGGGGAAGTGACTATGGTTCCTTAGGTCTTATTTGATGACCCGAAAAATTTTTAGGTGATCCGAGACCGGGGGGCCCGACCTACTCAGAAGATGTGGGATATAGCACATGAAAATATGGGAATCGGGCGGAATTCTAGGTGTTTGGCCATAAAACGCAAAAAACAGGGAATGAACATGGCAGGGCGGTGACTATGGTTCTTTAGGTCGTATTTGATGGCCCGTAAAAATTTTAGGCAATCGGGGTCGGGGAGTCCCGGGACCACATGGAAGGCGTGGGCTATAGCACACGCAAATATGGGAATCGGGCGGAATTCTAGTTTTTGGCCATAAAAAGAAAACAATGAGGACATGTCATGGCGGGGCGGTGACTATGGTTCCTTAGGTCATATTTGATGGCCCGCTAAAATATTAGGCGATATGGCTCCGTGGGACCCTACCCATTGGGAAGGCGTGGGCTATAGCACACGAAAATATGGGATTCAGGCGCAATTCTAGTTTGTTTTACCGAAAAATGTAAAACATGAGGAAGGATCATGGCGGGGTGGTGACTATGGTTTTTTGGTCATATTTGATGGCCTGAAAAAATTTTAGGCGATCACAGTCCGGGGAGCCCGGCCCACTCGGAAGGCGTGGGGCAACACGCAAATATAGGAATCAGACGGAATTCTAGTTTTTTGGCTGAAAAATGCAAAAAATGTGGAACGATCATGGCGGGGTGGTGAGTATGGTTCCTTAGGTCGTATTTGATGGCTCAAAAATTTCTTTGGCGATCGGGGTCCGAGAGGGCTCGTGACCACTCGGAAGGCGTGGGCTATAGCACAAGCAAATATGGGAATCGCGCGGAAATCAAATATTTTGGTCTAAAACTGCAAAAAGTGAGGAACGGTCATGGCGAGGCGGTGACTATGGTTCCTTAGGTCGTATTTGATGTCCTGAAAAAATGTTAGGAGATCGGGGTTTGGGTGTCCCGGGACCACTTGGAAGGCGTGGGTTATAACACACAAAAATATATAAATCGGGCAGAATTCTAGTTTTTTGGCCGTAAAATACAAAAAATGAGGAAAGGTCAAGTCAGGGCGGTAACAATGGTTCCTTAGGTCGTATTTGATGGCCCGAAAAAATTTTAGGCGATCCTATTTAGTGGGGCCCTACCCATTGGGAAGGCGTGGGCTATAGCACACGGAAACATTTGAATCAGGCAGAATTCTAATATTTTTGCCGAAAAATGCAAAAAAGGAGGAATGATCATGGCGGGGCGGTGACTATGGTTCCTTAGGTTGTATTTGATGGCCCAGAAAAATTTTAGGCAATCGGAGTCCGGGTGTCTCGGGACCACTTGGAAGGCGTGGGCTATGCACACGAAAATATGGGAATCGGGCGTAATTATAAGCTTTTAGCCATAAACTGTAAAAAATGAGGAACGATCCTGGCGAGGCGGTGACTATGGTTCCTTAGGTCGTATTTGATGGCCCAGAAAATGTTTTAGGCGATCGGGGTCCGGTAGACGCGGAATTCTAGTTTTTGGCCGTAAAATTCAAAAACTGAGGGCAGGTCATGGCGGGGCGGTGACTATGGTTCCTTAGGTCGTATTTGATGACCCACAAAAATACTTGCCGATTTGGCTCCGTGGGGCCCTACCCATTGGGAAGGCGTGGGCTATAGAACACGAATATATCGGAATCAGACGGAATTCTAGTTTTTTGGCAGAAAAACGCAAAAAATGAGGAATGATCATGGCGGGGCAGTGACTATGGTTCCTTAGGTCGTATGTTATGGCCAGGAAAAATGTTAGGCGATCGGTGTCCGGGGGTCTTGGGACCACTTGGAAGGTGTGGGCTATAGCACACGAAAATATGGGAATCGGACGGAATTCTAGTTTTTTGGCTGAAAAATGCAAAACATGAGGAACGATCATGGCATGGCGGTGACTATGGTTCCCTAGGTCATATTTGATGGTTCTAAAAAATTTTAGGCGATCCGAGTCAGGGGGCCTTGCCCACTCGGAATGCGTGTACTATAAAAAAGAAAATATGAGAATCGGGCGGAATTCTAGTTTTTTGGCCGAAAAACGTAAAACATGAGGAATGATCATGGCGGGGCGGTGACTATGGTTCCTTAGGTTGTATTTGATGGCCCAGAAAAATTTTAGGCGATCGGGGTCCCGGGACCACTTGGAAGGCATGGGCTATAGCACACTAAAATATGGGAAACAGGCGGAATTCTAGTTTTTTGGCCGAAAAATGTTAAAAATGAGGAACGATCATGGCGGGGCGGTGACTATGGTTCCTTAGGCCGTATTTGATGGCCCGAAAAACTTTTAGGCGATCCCAGTCCGGCAGGCCCGGTCCACACGGAGGCGTGGGCGCATACGAAAATATGGGAATCGAGCGAAATTCTAGTTTTTTGGCCGAAATACGCAAACAATGAGATCAATCATGGTGGGGCGGTGATTATGGTTCCTTAGGTCATATTTAATGGTATGACAAAATTTTAGGCGATCGGGGACCGGGGGTCTCGGGACCTCTTGGAAGGCGTGGGCTATAGCACACGAAAATATGGGAATCGGACGGAATACTAGGTTTTTGGCCTTAAACTGCAAAGAATGAGGAACGATCATGGCAGGGCGTTGACTATGGTTCCTTAGGTCGTATGTGACGGCCCGGAAAAATTTTATGCGATCGGGGTCCGGAGGGCCCGTTACAACTCGGAAGGCATGGGCTATAGCACACGAAAATATGGGAATCGCGCTAAATTCAAGTTTTTTGGCCGAAAATGCAAAAATGAGGAGCGATCATGGCGAGGCGGTGACTAAGGTTCCTTAGTTCGTATTTGATGGCCCGAAAGATTTTTAGGAGATCAGGGTTCGGGGGTCCCGGGACCACTTGGAGGGCGTGGGCTATAGCACACGAAAATATGGAAATGTCATGTCAGGGCGGTGACTGTGGTTCCTTAGGTCGTATTTGATGGACCGAAAAAATTTTAGGCGATCCGGTTCCGTGGGGCCCAACCCATTGGGAAGGCGTGGGCTATAGCACACGAAAATATGGAAATGTCATGTCAGGGCGGTGACTGTGGTTCCTTAGGTCGTATTTGATGGACCGAAAAAATTTTAGGCGATCCGGTTCCGTGGGGCCCAACCCATTGGGAAGGCGTGGGCTATAGCACACGAAAATATGGGAATCAGCTTGAATTCTAATGTTTTTGCCAAAAAACGCAAAAAATGAGGAATGATCATGGCGGGGCGATGACTATGGTTCCTTAAGTCGTATTTGGTGGCCTAGATAAATTTTAGGCGATCGGGGTCCGGGGGTCCCGGGACCACTTGGAAGGCGTGGGTTTAGCACACGAAAATATAGGAATCAGGCGGAATTCTAGATTTTTGGCCGAAAAATGCATAAAATAAGGAACGATCATGGTGGGGCGGTGACTATGGTTCCCTAGGTCGTATTTGATGGCTCGAACAAATTTTAGGCGATCCGAGTCAGGGGAAATGCGTGGACAATAGAAAAGGAAATATGTGAATCGGGCGGAATTCTAGTTTTTTTGCCGAAAAACTTAATAAATGAGTAACGATCATGGTGGGGAGATGACTATGGTTCCTTAGGTCGTATTAGATGGACCAAAAAACTTTTAGGCGATCCCAGTCCGGGGAGCCCGGTCCACTCGGAAGAAGTGGGAGCACACGAAAATATGGGAATCAGGCGGAATTCTAGTTTTTTGGCCGAAATACGCAAACAATTAGGCACGAACATGGCGGGGCGATGACTATGGTTCCTTAGGTCGTATTTGATGGCCCAAACAAATTTTACGCAATCACAGTCCGGGAGCCCTGGCAAACTCGGAAGGCTTGGGCGTACACGAAAATATGGGAATTAGGTAGAATTCTAATTCTTTTGCCGAAAAATGCAAAAACGGAGGAATGATCATGGCGGGGCGGTGACTATGGTTCCTTAGGTCGTATTTGATGGCCCAGAAAAATTTTAGGCGATCGGGGTCCGGGGGGGCCATGACCACTCGGAAGGCATGGGCTATAGCACGTGAAACTATGGGAATGGCGCGGAATTCAAGTTTTTTGGCCGAAAAATGCAAAAAATGAGGAATGATCATGGCGAGGCGGTGGCTATGGTTCTTTAGGTATTATTGGATGGCCCGAAAATATTTTAGAAGATCGGGGTTCAGGGGTCCCGGGACCACTTGGAAGGCATGGGCTATAGCACACGAAAAGATGGAAATCGGACAGAATTCTAGTTTTTGGCCGTAAAATGCAAAACATGAGGACAGGTCATGGTGGGGCGATGACTATGGTTCCTTAGGTCGTATTTGATGGCCCATAAAAATGTTAGGCAATCGGTGTTCGGGGGTCCTGGGACCACTTGGAAGGCGTGGGCGAAAAATGCAAAACATGAGGAATGATCATAGCGGGGCAGTGACTATGGTTCCTTAGGTCGTATTTTATGGCCCGGAAAAATTTTAGGCAATCGGTGTCCGGGGGTCCTGGACCACTTGGAAGGCGTGGGATATAGCACACGAAAATATGGGAATCGGACGAAATTCTAGTTTTTTGGTTGTAAAACATAAAACATGAGGCACGATCATGGCAGGGCGATGTCTATGGTTCCTTAGGTCGTATTTGAGGGCACAAACAAATTTTAGGCGATCACAGTCTGGGAGGCCTGGCCCACTCGGAAGGCGTGTGCGCACACGAAAATATGGGAATCGGGCGAAATTCTACTTTTTTGGCCGAAAAACGCAAAAAAATAAGGAACGATCATGATGGGGCGATGACTATGGTTCCTTAGGTCGTATTTGATGTCCCAGAGCAATTTTAGGCGATCGGGGTCCAGGGGGGCCGTAACCACTCGGAAGGCGTGGGCTATAGCACACGAAAATATGGGAATCGCACGGAATTCAAAGTTTTTGGCCGAAAAATGCAAAAAATGAGGAATGATCATGGCGGGGTGGTGACTATGGTTCCTGTCTCTTATACACATCTTTCTAGTTTTTTGGCTGAAAAATGCAAAAAATGAGGAATGATCATGGCGGGGTGGTGACTATGGTTCCTTAGGGCGTATTTGATGGAGCAGAAAATTTTTAGTCGATCGGGGTCTGGGGGTCCCGAGACCACTTGCAAGGCGTGGGCTATAGCACACGAAAATATGGGAATCGGGCGGAATTCTAGTTTTTTGGCCGTAAAATTCAAAAAAAGAGGAAAGGTCATGTCAGGGCGGTGACTGTGGTTTCTTAGGTCGTATTTGATGGCCCGGAAAAATTTTAGGTGATCCGGTTCTGTGGGGCCCTACCCATTGGGAAGGCGTGGGCTATAGCACACGAAAATATGGGAATCATGTGGAATTCTAATTTTTTATCCAAAAAACGCAAAAAATGAGTAATGATCATGGCGAGGCAATTACTATGGTTCCTTAAGTCGTATTTGGTAGCCTAGATAAATTTTAGGCGATCGGGGTCCGGGGGTCCCGGGACCACTTGGAAGGCGTGGGCTAAAGTACATGAAAATATAGGAATCGGGCGGAATTCTAGTTATTTGGCCGAAAATGCAAAAAATTTGGAACGATCACGGCGGGGCGGTGACTATGGTTCCCTAGGTCATATTTGATGGCTCGAAAAAATTTTAGGCAATCCGAGTCAGGGGGCCCGGCCCACTCGGAATGCGTGGACTATAGAAAAGGAAATATGGGAATCGGGCGGAATTCTAGTTTTTTGGCCGAAAACGTAAAATATGAGGAACGATCATGGCGGGTCGATGACTATGGTTCCTTAGGTCGTATCAGATGGCCCGAAAAACTTTTAGGCGATCCCAGTCCGGGGTCCCTGGTCCAATCGGAAGGCGTGGGAGCACACGAAAATATGGGAATCGGGCGAAATTCTAGTTTTTTGGCCGAAATACGCAAAAAATGAGGAACAATCATGGCGGGGCGGTGACTATGGTTCCTTAGGTCGTAT
>AWOL01S0137370.1:0-29104 GCA_000715115.1 Nicotiana otophora
AAGAACAAAGCTGAAATCTTTGTTTTATATGAATTATGTGGTGAGCTTTAGATATAATTTATTATCGTTGTATTATTGATATAGAACTTGGACTGAATATTTATTGAGACAAAATCCTGAGTAATGATTGGTTTGAGAAAGGATCTGTAATTGCCCGACCGGTTGTTTTATTTAATTGCTCTTCGTTCCCTCTTTTTGATGCTTCACACATGTATAATTTTGCCTTTTGTGACTTGCGGGATTGGTTGAATTCGTTCCTGCAAGGTTTCGAGTTGATTTGGACTATTTGGTTCTTGGTTCAGAAGCTTATGTTAGAAATATTGACCAAATTTTAACTTTTATTAAAACGACCCCGGAACGATTTTTGATTGCTCTGATTGGTTCGTATCGTAATTTTGGACTTGGGCATTTGCCCAGTATCGAATTTGGAGGTCCGTAGGTTGAATTATGTTGTTTTGCCGAAAGGTTGCAATTTGACGTTTAGAAGATTTCTTATATTTGACTGTAGGTTGATTTTTGGCTATCGGGTTCGGAATTTTATTTTGGGACTGGGAATAGGTCCTATATGGTATTTAGAACTTGTATGCAAATTTGGTGTCATTTGGATGTCTGATTTGATATGATTCAGACGTTTGGTTGCAATTCTAAAGGTTTTTGAGTTTTTCTTTGAAATTCATGCGTTTTGATGTTTGATTCGTAGTTCTAGATATTATTTTTGTATTTTGATTGCGCGAGCGAGTTCGTATGATATTTTTAGACTTGTGTGTATAGTTGGTTTGGATCCCCGACTTGGATGAGTTTCGGACATGCTTCGTAATGGTTTGGACTGAAAACTGGACTGCTGGTGTGCTGATGCCTCAGGTGTCACCATTGCGAACACCAGCATCGCAATTGCAATACTAGCAGGGGGTCTTAGTTGTCGCAATTGTGATACCTAGATATCAATTGCGAAGAGTGTCCGCATTTGGGTAGGATCGCATTTTGCGACAAAAGTGTCGCATTTGCGATGAGGGCATGCTTCACAAATGCGAATCCAATGTTGCATTTGTGACTTCCTCTTAGGCTCTCAGTGGCCGCATTTGAGAGAATTTCTTCGCAATTGCAAGGGTTCGCAATTTCGAGGGTTCGCAATTGTGAACCCGGTGTCGCAATTCCGACATCTGCAGCTAACCCAAAGGGTTGGGAGTCGGGATTGTTCATGATAATATCTCATTTTAAAATCCTAGACTTTGTAGGAGGCGATATGGAGAGGGGATTTTTACCTATAAATATTGAATAAGTGATTCTAATCCATTTTCAACTATATTTCATGATTATATCTTAGATTTAACAATAATTTTATGAGAATCAAAGGGGGAAATTGGAAAATTTTGCTAAGGTTTTGAAAAATAAAGAATTTAGTTTTGAGAGTCCATTTGGAATCGGATTTTAAAAACAAAATACACATATGGACTCGTGGGGTTATGGGTAGTTGGAATTTATCCTTGGACGTGGGTTTTAACCGGGCATGACCGGGATTGACTTTTGTTGACTTTTTGAGAAATGTGTAAATATCAAATCTTTACCTATTGTAATTAGTTCTCTTGCGTTGGTTGATTTTGTTAAGTCATTTTGGTTAAAATTCGACCGTTTGGAGGGAATTATAGGGAAAAGGCTATTTTCGAGGGTTGATTTGGCCTTGTTGAGGTAAGTATCTTGTCTAACCTTGTGGGGGTACTACCCCTTAGGATTTGGGTTGATTGTGCTATTTGTGTTATGTGTAAGACATGTACACGAGGTGACAAGTGCATACACAAACTATATATGGTATTTGACCAGTTTAGGTTATTTAGACTCTTTTCATGCCTTTAATTGAATTATCATAACATGTTATATCTTTCGTTGTTAATTTACTCTTACATGTATTAATCTACTCTTACATGCTAAATTTGACGTTCTTAGCACTTGTTCCTTCTCTTACTTTTTATATTGGCTCTCATGCATTTTAATTGAAGTTATTACCTCCCTTATTGTCTTGTTACCTTCATATTGTTGCATTACTCTCACTTGAAGTTCTTATTTCGTAGGAATTATCTTCTTGTTGGATTATTCACATTGAGGTTGTGGTAGCTATTTTCACATTGAGGTTGAAGTTGTTGCTTTTGAGATATCTTTCCTTGTTATCATTTCTTGTTAATGGGCACTTGTGCATTATTGTATTGTGATATTGATACGCATGCGGTGGTATAAGAATAGGGGTTGATACGCATGCAGTGAGATCTGGTGGCGTTGATACGCGTGTTTCTAGTAGGGGACTACTTGACCCCACCCGGTGAGATAAGGTAGGCTAAAATACGTGTAGCTATTTCGAAAAACTGATTTTCAAAACTAAATGTAAGGCTCATGCGGTAATATAAGGAAGGGATATGATTGAAATTGATAAATGTGAATACAAGGCGGTACCTTGGTTATGATTCTTGTTGTACTTTCCATGTGGAAAAGGCTTGTTGGTTGAACAGTTCTTGTTGTTTCTTCATTATTTTACTTGTAATTATCCGTATTTGTCTTCATGTTATTTCATCACGTGTTTACTCCTAGTTTCCTTTACTGCTTAAATTTACATTGTTAGTCTACATTATTGAACAGTTTACTTGTCGTTTACTTCTTCGTTTCCCATATTAGATTATGCTATACTCTGTTTAGCATCTTTTCTCCTAGTAGGTGTCTTGACCTGGCCTCGTCACTATTCTACTGAGGTTGGCTTGATATATACTAGGTATTGTTGTGGTGTACTCATACTATATTTCTGCAAATTTTTATGCAGCTCCAGGTACGTCTGCCCATGTTGGACGCTGGTGATTGATTGATTAGCTGCTTTTGGAGATATCAAGGTACACCTGCTCGATGTTCGCCGGCCTCAAAGTTACCTTCTGCTTTTAGATATTCTATTGTTTATCCTTGTTCCGAAACAGTATTTTCTTCCAATAGTACTAGTACATTCTTATAGAGCTTATGACTCAATTCCACCAGGTATTAGGGAGTTATTGTTTATTGTACTATTGAGTTTTATTATGATAGTTTAAATTGTTTAATTTGATGTTATATTATTATTTCTGTTGTTTCTCAATACATGTTAGACTTACCTAGTCTTGGAGATTGGGGTCGTGACAAGTTTGTATTAGAGCTCTAGGTTCATAGATGTTACGAGTCATAAGCGAGTTTAGTAGAGTCTTGCGGATTGGTATGGAGACGTCTGTACTTATCTTTGAGATGCTACAGAGTTGTTAGGATACTCCACATCCTTGAATCCTTATCCTGCAAATTTTTCAACTTCAAAATCTTAATCTTTGTCTTCTATTCTCTCACGGATGGTGAGGACACATACTATTGGATCTAATGATCAAACACCCATGCCCCTTGCTAGAGAAGCGCGGGGTCGGGGTCAGAGCAGAGGCCTAGTTGGGTACATGATGCAACCAGAGCACCTACTCGAGCAGCGACTAAGGAGCCGCTTGTAGCTCCGGATGGGAGACACGCACCCGAGATGCATGTTGCTGCCCCTGGACTTTAGAAGACCCTAGCATAGTTCTTGAGCATGTTTGGCACTCTAGCTCAGGCCCGATTGATTCCCTTTGCACCACCTACATCATAGGCTGAGGAGGAGCCCAGACTCCCGCGGCCCATATTCCAAAGCAGCGGGTCCACACTAATCAGGTCCTGGCTATCATGCCAACACAATCAGTTATTCCGATTCAGCCCGAGGTCAGGCCAACGACATCTGAGGAGGAGCAGAGAAGGTTTTAGAGGTTCAAGAAGTATGATCCTCCTACTTTCTATGGCGCATCTACCGAGGATGTGTAAGGTTTTCTAGAGAAGTGACATCACATTCTCCACACCATGGGTATTATGGAGGTGAGCGGAATTGCTTTGACTATATTTCAGGTATCAGGAGCAGCGTATCAGTGGTGGCAGGCTTACAAGGAGGGTAGGCCAGCTGATGCAGCCCCACTCACATGGGCTCAGTTCTAAGAGATATTTTTGAGAGAGTTTGTTTCCCAGACCCTTCAGGATGCATGTCGCATAATGTTTGTGCATCTGCGTTGGGGGACTATGACACTGTCAGAGTATGCTATGAGATTTAGTGAGTTGTCCAGACATGCACCTGCCTTGGTTTTCGGACACGGTGGGTGTTGTTTTCCGCATACAGTTGATCTTCTGGAGATTCCGAGGTATCTGTAGAAGTTTCACAGACCTTGTCTCTCCTTCTCTATCTTTCCTCTTATTGTATTTAGTTTCAGAATATATTAGTCAGTGTTTTCCAGACTTGTGATATATAGATGCTCATGTACTCAGTGACCCCCCGGTGTTGGGAATTTTTGCGTTGTGTTTTTATTTGGATTTTCCGTCCTGTTATGAGAAGTTTTTATTATTGAAACTGTTTAAATCTGTTTTCTATTAAGTGTTGGAGTTATTTTGATAAATATCGGCTTGCCTAGTACAACGATAGGCGCCATCACGACAGGTTAGGATTTTTGGCCGTGGCAATCTTCTTCCTGGATTATTGAAAGTGAGGTTGTGGAAGCTATTGTCAGATTGAGGTTGAAGTTGTTGATTTTGCGATATCTTTCCTTGTTTGGCATTTCTCATTCATTTCGGCATTATTGAGATTCTTGTACAAATTGTAATTGAGCCATGGGCTATTTGTAGTGGAACACATTGGTATTGTTGATTTTGGCAAATTGTGGCATATGGGCAATTGTGGTGCGAGTTGTTACTGTGTTATGATATTGATACGCATGCGGTGATATAAGGATAGGGGTTGATACACATGCAGTGAGATAAGGTGGGCTTGATACGCGTGTTGCTAGTAGGGGAACTACTTGAAGCGACATGTTGAGATAAGGTGGGCTAAAACGCGTGTAGATATTTTGGGAAAATGATTTTTAAAACTAAATGTAAGCCACACGCGATGATATAAGGAAAGACTGTGATTAAATATGTGAAATGTGAATACGAGGCGGTACCTCGGTTGTTATTCTTGTTGTACTTTCCATGTTGAAAAGGCTTGTTGGTTGAACAGTTCTTGTTATTTCTTCACTGTTTTACTTGTAATTATCCGTATTTGTCTTCCTATTTTTTCATCACGTGTTTAGTCCTAGTTTCCTTTACTACTTAAATTTCGGTTGTTTGTCTACATTACCGAACTATTTACTTATCATTTACTTCTTAGTTTCCCATATTTAGATTATGCTATACTCTATTTAGCTTCTTTTCTCCTAGTAGGTGTCTTGACCTGACTTCGTCACTAATCTACCGAGGTTAGGATTGATACTTATTGGGTACCGTTGTAGTGTACTCATACAATGCTTCTGCATATTTTTGTGCAGATCCAGGTATGTCTACCGTGCTGGACACCAGTCATTGATTTATTAGCTGCTTTTGGAGACTTCAAGTTACACCTACTCGATGTTCACAGGCCTCGAAGTCACCTTCTACTTTTGGATATTCTACTATTTATCCTTGTTCCAATATAGTATTGTATTTCGAGACTATTAGTACATTCTTGTAGAGCTTATGACTTGGTTCCACCAAGTTTTTGGGAGTTATTGTCATCTGTACTTTTGAGTTTTATTATGATAGTTTAAATGGTTTAATTTGAAGTTTTATTATTATTGATGTTTCTCAATGCATGCTAGGCTTACTTAGTCTTAGAGATTAGGTACCATCACGGCATCCTAAGGTGGGAGATTGGGGTCGTGACGGGATCGTAGGCCTTCTTTGACTCGATTGTGCCTTTCAAACCTAGCAAATGATATTGATCCCTAGCATCCTCCATTTAAGACTTAAGCTATTTCCTTGGACAACCACATCTTAGCCCATACCTTTCTATGTGCTAAAATGCACTACCCCTCCCTCGGCCCGACCTCCTCAAGCGCACTGGAAACGCGCAACTTCGGACGAAGATCAAAGTGAAAGTGACAAGCAGGAAAAAGCAAAAGATGTGAAGTCCAAGGCAATCAAAGAAATTACTTCAGGAAAATAAAAAGAAAACTCCATAATTCTAAAGGAGGATCCAACAGAAGGAGAAAAGTTTCCAAAAACTAAAAAGGAGGATCCAACAAAAAGGAGAAAATATTCCACAAATCAAAAAGAAAATCCAACAATGGGAGAAGAACTATAAAAAAGAAAAAGAAAAGAGGAACACCAAGAAAAGAAGGAAAAATTCCTAAAAAGTAGGAGAAACCTTAAAAGAGAGGAAGAAACTCTAAAAAGGAAGAAGAAACTCCGGTAAGTTCAAAAGAAGTTAAAATAAATAAAAGGGACACTAAAGCAAAGAACATCAAATGCCTAAATATGGTTTGTATACCGAAAATGTGGGCACAATGTAGTGCTCATGGAGGGATTAGTCACTATCAGCATTGTAAAAATCTAAGTCTTAGAAGCTCATGATTTGTACTACCAATCCTTGAGATTTGTATAGAAGTTCAGTTATTTAGTTCATTGATTCTTATTATTCTTATTCGAGCTGTGTTGACTATTATTTTGCTTACCTAGCGGGTTGGGTTAAGTGTCATCACGACTAGTAGATTTTTGGGTCGTTATTAGTTGGTATCAGAGCTATAGGTTCATAGGTTCTATGAGTCATGAGCAAGTGTCTAGTAGAATCTTGCGGATTGGTATGATGACGTCCATACCTATCTTCGAGGGGCTACAAGGCACCTAGGATAAATTTCCCATCTTTCTTCCTTTATCGTACGAATTGATTCAGCTTGAGGCATATCTCTTTGAACTTCTTCCACTCACTCGTGTGTTATGTTGAGCATCTGGTATCCGATGTGCGTCGACGACTTGTGATTTCATGGATGAGGTGTGAGATGTGTGTTTTATGTACATGTGATGGACCAGGACTTGAGGCCAGATTTAGACTCCATCTTAGGCTCAGTAGTTTCGGTTATGTAAGCATGTGCTTTTGGACTTATATGTCCAGTAGTGTCCCTAGGAATGGGATTTATGGCTTGGTGAGTGGTTGGATGGCTATATGATGAGTATGATGTAACTGCGAGATGTGTTCAAACGGTTTGGATGTGACAAGAAGGGTTTGCTTGGGATGTGAAAAGGACTATTGGATGCGTGATTTCTATCTTTATGTGTTGTACAGTCCTGAGTTACGAGTGTGTTAGAGGTCATTCAGTTGTTCCTTTGTGAAATGATATGTATTCTTATGACTATTTGACGAATTCAGACTCGGGAGGATTGATTGATTGCATTGTAGTTATGGCCATGATAGGGCGTAGAGAGATGCTTGTTTGAGGCTAAGAAGGTGGGTTATTACCTGCAGGGTAGTCTACGAATGTGTGAATCTTATGATGTTTTCTAGAGAGTTTCCTTCAACTAGTGGGTTATATGTGTTGCAATTTAACTTTGAATCACTTGGGGAAGTCGACTTTACTGTCACGAGGATAAATATGAGTTTAGAAAATGATTTGAAGTATTTTATGATTAGTGCTACATGAATTCATGAAGGATTAGGCTGAATTACTATACGAGATCATGACAATTATGGAGTAAGGGTATTGTGGGATATAGAATATTGTGTTCTATGGATTTGAGCCAAGTGGGTGAGTCTACTATCGATGATCAAGTTGTATGGTTATGTGCTACATTAGTTTCAGCATGAGACATGTTTATGGATTAGTTATGACTTGAATAGATTAGCTTTTAGGATGACTTGAGCAAGGAAATTTCTGGATGCATGCACTTTATGGATATATGAAAATCTTGGAATGGTTTAGGTTTGTTATTCGTGATGGCTGCAATGTGCTATGAAAAAAGGAGTCACTCAATCTTTGGGTGTTGGTATGCTAATGGGGCACCGGTCGTTCAGCTTATTTGGGCGGAGCATTTGAGATTATGATATGGTGGATGACTTTTGAGCAGATTCTAATGTTTTCAAGAATCATATGTGGTATTTGAGGATTTATTTTCTCGGAGTTATATATATGGCTAAGATCTGAGATTTGTATTGGGTGATGTCTAGACTTGTGGTATTTCTATATCGTTATGGATTCTACATTTCAGTATCAGAGAGGTTGAAACGAAACGACTTTAGATTCGCAAAAGGTCTCTTCAGAGTGGGCATTTAAGTTGCGATAATATTTGGGGCTAAGAAGGTATACAACGGCTTATGGGCCCTAAGGCGACATGGTTTCATGGTAGGATCTCTTGTGGTGAGCTTTGGGTAAGGATCGTGGTGTACTGGGAAAGAAAAGTATTAAATTGAAGGAAATTCGGAAGGAATTCGAAGACATTTAACAGCTTGGTAGTAGGTCGGATCAGCATGGTAATAAAAATGATGTATTCTTTTGGTTCTTTTGATGTGGTGAGTTTATACAGGTGTTTTGTGGCAATACTCTTGGGTTTGGTAATCTGCGTGACTTATTTGAGTTAGATGGATTCAATTCTAATAGCTTGGTCTTGTGCTGCCAGGTTACGAATAATTCTTGACGATGTCAACCACAATTTAGGATGGATATTTTCTACAGGCATGGGGAGTTTGTTGTGCGTTGTGATTTTCTCCTTGATGGGATCAAGTGGAAGATTTCTGGTTGATTGAGTATGTATTATGCTTGTGACTCTGAGTTGATAATGGGATTCTCGTGCTTTCATATGATGGTATGATAGAGGTGGTGCATCGTGTGGGATTGAGATTTGCATGTACAAGTTGGCGGTTCAGTTTTGAAGGAAAGGTCGTGAGTTCTATACAACAGAGACAGTTTTACATATTTAGAAGAATGCTGGCACTATCTAGTATTACCTGAGAAGAGTGCGTATTTCAGAAGGCACTTTGTGTTTCGACTTACGAATTCTTTATTAGTATTGTGTTACTCACCTGGTTGATCGGCTATTGATGTTCGGATTTTTCTATTGCGGAACAAAAAAATTAAAGACGTATTTCTCATGAGATTATTCTATATGAGGTTTGCGTCAGTCACTTGAGTGGTCTTGGGATTGGATATGGTGATTCTGGTATTCTAGGAATTTGAAAACTGGGAATTCTCAGAGGTAGATTGATTCGTGGTTGTGGACTGTGAAGGTATGTCCCAAGTTAGACAATTGATAGTATGTGTTACGGTTAGGTTATTGTACATTTATGGAGGGTTATTTATCCATTTGGTGAAGGCCGGAGTTGATTTGGGGGCCCATCGGTAGGCCTAGTGTGGACGTGTATTCTGCACCGGGTCGGATTTGTTGACTCAGTACGGTTATTGTTGAGAGGTTTTCATTCGGTTAGAGTTGAGCTTGTTTGTGTTTTGATATGATATTCTATATGTTACTCTTCTATGCTACAACATGTTGTGATCTTTTGGTTAGTTGCACACATGCTACGTTTCTGTTTGGTCCTTGTGGTGAAATTTGAGCGGGATGGATCTTGGAGTGTTGAATGGTTAATTGTTCCTTGGTTATGGTCTTTCTTGTTTGTGGTATATTGTGCTATCCATTTCTCTATGGTTATGGTCATGCACTTCATGTGTTTGTTGTGGATTGGCGTATGGTTGTTGATTTTGAGCATTATGTCTCGGGGTATTTCATGTGGACCATTATTTGGATGAGGTCACGCATAACAACTGAGTTATGTTGGGATATGATCCTTTGTGTAAGATTCATATGTCTTGGTGCTACTATGTGTGATGGGTTCATAGCATTTCGCTTGTGGTGGTATCTGTTGAGCTTGCGGGACGATTCTCTCATTTGATTCTCATTTTTAGGATACATTTGAGTTGTTGCTTATTGGTGCTCGGATTGCACGGTTTTTAGCTTTATATAGTATTGGAGTGGAATGTTAGTAGAGCAAGTTGTATTTTATGAGATGAGGTCATTGGACCTCGAATGAGCGCCATCGAATTTGATTACGGTATGTTTTGAAGAATAATATAGGAAGTCAGCTTATAATTTGGCAATGGTTCTTATCGGGCGAGAAGCTCCGTGAATAGTTAATATGATGGCTGGTTATCATATTATCCATGTTTCTTTCAATATTTAGCAGTGCATGAAGGTTTAGAACAAGGTTTTATTAGATATGAGGTTTGTTATAGGAACCGAAGTTTTCATTGAGCAGCTATTGTGGCCGGACAGTATTGCTATGAGTATCCGCGTTATGTGGTATATCATGTGATTATAACTTGGGTTATGGTTATGGCTTGGTACAACTTGTTTCGATATGCGTAGTGTTCAGATGCAAGAATCATGTCTTGTAATGGATATCAGATGTTGGAGACTTGATTCAATACAATCAAGACCTGGAGAATCAGGTCTTTAGTTAGGTTGTGATGCCAGGCTTATATGGATTGGTGTAACATGGGATCACCCATGTGTATGTGTATGGTTAGTTTATACAGTTATTTGACAGCATTGGAACGACTAGGACGAACGTATGTTTAAGTGGGGGAGAATGTAATGACCCGACTGGTCGTTTTGGAAAGTTGCACTCAGTTTGGTGAATTGAGTTCATGAGTAGCTTCGTATGATGTATTACGACTTGGGTGTACCGACATTTTTGGTTTCCGGGTGATTCAATTTTTTTTTGGAAGAATGATTTTCATTTTCGAAGCTTTAAGTTGGAAGAGTTGACCATGTTTGACTTTCTTTTTTATTTGACCTCGGATTCGAGTTTTGATTGCTCCTTTAGGTCCGGATGGTGATTTTCGACTTGGGCGTATGCCCAGATTTGCATTTGGAGACTTCTAGAAGGTTTTGGCTATAATTGATGAAAGTTGACAATTCGAAGGTCTGGAATGATCATAGGTTTGAGCGGGAGTCGATTTTGGTATTATCGGGTTCAGATACTTGTTCTGGGATTTGGAATAGGTTCGTTATATCATTTGAAACTTGTGTGCAAGATTTAAGGCCATTCCAAGTTGATTTGACATGGTTTGGCACGAGTCGTGGTTTTGATGCTGTTATAAGTAATTTGAGGCCACAAGTAGGTCCGTGTTATGTTTAGGAACTTTTTGGTATGTTCGGACGGGGTCCCGAGGGGCTTAGGTAAATTTCGGACGGCTTTCAGACCATTTTGAGGCATGTTGGTTATTGCTTAGATCCGATGTCATCGCACCTGTGGAATCTTGGCGCAGGTGGGAAGCCGCAAATGCTATTGAGGGGGAGCAAAAATGAAAGGTTATGCTGGGGCAGAACATCACAAAATATGGAGTGTGCAGCGCATCTGGGGGAGAGAAGAAGCAGGCAGAGTTGCACAGGAGAAGAAAGGCAGCTTGGTTGGGCTTTCTGCAGAAGCGGGAATGCCTCACATTTGCGATGTTGCAGAAGTGGAATGTGGTCCGTAGGTGCGAGAGTTCGGGGCTTCAGTGTTTTCCACAGAAGCAGAGCTTTGTCACAAAAGCGACGCCGCAAAAGCGGCTATTGGACCGCACATGCAGAAATGCTGGGCAGAACATTATATATTCGAGGGTTTGTTCATTTATCACATTTGATGATTTGGCTCTAGGTTTTGGGAAATTTTGGAAAGGGGTTTCACCACATGGATTGGGGTAAGTATTTTCTACTCGATTTTGATTATATTCCATGATCCTATCTTCGCTTTTAAAGTTTGATTAATGAATTTTAAAGAGATTTGAACATCGATACATGTCGGATTTGAGTGAAATTAGTATGGTTGGACTCGTAATTGAAGGGTTGTCAAAATTTTATGTTTTGTCGAGTTCCGATGCGTGGGCCCGAGTTGACTTTTTGGTTGACTTTTAGTAATTGATTAAACATTTGACCTTTATCATTTGGGTTTGTTTCCTTTGCATAATTTGATATTTTGGATTTGCTTTTGGTTAGTTTCGAGCTGTTTCGAGGTCAATTTGCATAGGATAGAGTGTCTAGAATATTGTTTGGCTCGCTTGGTATTGGATTTGGCTTTTTCGAGGTAAGTAACATATTTAAACTTGAATTGGAGTCTAATTTTCCCAGAGAATTAAGATATTAAGATGGTTTAGGGGTGACACGGGTGTAAGGTGACGGGCGTGTGTGCGTGCACTGAGATATTCATGATCCGAATAGCTCTTAGGTCATTATTGTAAGGCCCCATGAAATTTTTCCTAAACACCGGGGTTCTGTGATGTCTAGGTAGGCATAGAGGTTAATAATAGTATAAATTCTTCACGGCTCGCAAGCTCTCCGCGGTTCGGACTTTTCGGATTGAATAGTGTGCTAGGGAGTTGAAGGAAACTATTTGACAGAAATATGCATTTTTGTAGCCCATTATGTTGCAACATAATTACTCTGCGGGCTGCAGAATGGCCACAGAGTGAAGCAGTTATTTGAGCCATTTTTTATGTCAATTTCACGGCCAGTTATGCGACCGCACAACCATTTTGCGAGCCGCACTGTTGTCGCACAATCAGCCTTGGAGTTTTGCGGAGGGAGGTTCTACGGCGCATTATGCGACCGCATAACAGGTCTGCCGGTCGCATAGTGATCGTAGACCCAGGCAGTTTCTTTCCAATATTTGGCACCAAATTGTGCGGCCGATATGCGGACCGCATATTCATTCTACGGTCGCATATGCGACCGCAGATCCTGTACCGGGACTTCATTTTTGGGGATTTTAAACTCAACCATATTTCGTTAAAACATATGCCATAGCCTATTTTTAGCATATTTGTGATATTTTTAGAATGAGAAAAAGTTCTTAGAGTGGGGAAGTAACCTTCAACCTAATATCCAACAATGCTTGGTCAATCCTTGAAGATTATCAGGAAAGTCCTCATCTTAAAGGTATGAATCTATGCCCTAGCTCTTAATTTTGAAAATCTACTAAAAAGGGGATAATTAGAAAGACAATTATTGGGTGTAAGGGTTGTTATCTTGCACGAATGTATTCTTGAAGTATGTGGGAAGGTTGTGAGCTAAAGATGGTAAAGAATGGGTTGGGGGAATTGTGGAATCATTCCTAAAAGGGCCTTAAGAACATTAATGCACACCTAGTGTTTGATAATGTGCTCAAATGAGCTAGAATCATGACCATCTTCCTAAATTTAGTCCAACTTGTTATATTTCTAAAATAGATCGAAATGCTAAGAATTCCAAAATATTTTAGAGTTTAAAGAAAGCTCAATTGAGGTATGTGGGCTAAACCCTCTTCTTCTTAGAATCGAATTCCACGGTGTTCATGTAATGGGTGTAAGTCCCAAATTGATCATAATAGAATTAGCTATTCCGAATGTGCTTGTGTTGAAGGATATATGCTCAATATGTATTGTAAATGCTTTATCATATCACCTTATCATTGAAAATGTGTTCAAAACATGGAATATGTGTTAAAAATGTTAAGACTTCAAGTCAAGGTCGAAATAAAGCTTGTGAAGCCAAATTGTATGAAAAGTCTCTATGTGCCTAAGATTCCCAAATTGCTCATATGTGAATTTAATGTCTTGAATGGAAAGCCTTATTGTTTTTGATAATAATAATGATGTTTGAATATGGAAAAGGGAACTGGAATGATGAAATATGTCCAAGTGCCAAGAATGACTTTATAATTGTGGCCAATAGTGCCAATGAATCGAAAAGATATGAAAAAAGTGTGATGTGAGATGATTGACTGAAAAAGGTAATGTCTTGGATGAGACGGCCTAGCCGATCGGGCCGTGATCGGATGCCATGCCACACATATGGTGGTGACTGTGCTGGAAATTATAATGAAATGGTGGTTATGTTTGATGTCTCAAATGAGACGACATAGCCGATCGGGTCGTAATTGGACTCCGTATAAGAATACGGTGGTATTGTGAATTATGGTATATCGGCACTAAAGGTCGCCCAACCTAATAACATGGAAATTGACTTGAAAAGTTATGTGATCCTTAACTTGATGTTTTAGTATTATTTGAAACCCTTATTGAATTCTTGACTGTTCCCCCTTGTATTATTATTCATTATATTAAGAAGGTGTTTAGTTTTACATACTAGTACTATTCGACAGTACTAACATCCCTTTTGCCGGGAGCGCTGCATCTTGAAATGGATGCAGGTGGTTCCATAGCAGGCAGTGTTGATCAACGATAGTGGTACATCCTCTTCCCAGCATACTTGGTGAGTCCCACTTCATCCCGTGCTCACGTATTGTATATTTTGTTCATATTATTATCACGTCTCGAGGTATAGCCTGGGACTTATTGCTGGCACTGTCATAACACTCTTTTGTATCTTTTAGAGGTTCCGTAGATACTATGTGGGTTGTACATGGGTTCTAGAAAAGTCAAACAAGTTATGTTGTGTTTTGTTCACTTGTTCCACTCAAACTATAAGAATATGTGTATTTTGAGACTTAAAAGTGAAGTAACTAATGAAACGATTTAGTATTGTATATATGAACTTCCTATTGTCTAATTAATGAAATCATATCTTCTCTTGATCATGAGAGAGTTGGGTAGAAAGTATTTAACAGGGTTGCTCGACCGGGTTCACTCGATCGAGCGCCGGTTGTGCTTCCCGAGGTTGGGGCGTGATAATTATATGTCTTGTTTTGCTATTATGCTTTTTGATATCATGTTTTATCCATCTATATGACCACATGAGTTGTTATTCATGCTAGAATCATGTCTAGGCTATCTGATATACTATTTGGGACCCGATAGGGNATATGACCACGAGTTGTTATTCATGCTAGAATCATGTCTAGGCTATCTGATATACTGTTTGGGACCCGATAGGGCTATTTTGCCATGTTGAGCTATTTGCATTAGCCATAGTCATATTATTTATATCATGATAGTTATATCTGCATATTAGATCCCTGCATCTGTAACTTCTTGATATGCTATCTCACATGTTATTGGTATCTTTGTATGTGACCCGAGTTTGATCTATATTTGAGGCACATTGTAGTATTCCATGTTATATGATTGGGTTATGTTTCTGTGATGTATTGTCATATGGAGACTTAATCGGATTGATGACTGATGTGGGCCGTAGAGCCATTTTGATATTAAGGTGGAACGTATACCAGGTTCCACATTGGGCTTAGTGTTACTGATTTTGAGGCTACGCGTGCAGCAGACCATACAATTGGTCTATGTGATTATAATTAGCGCTTAGGAAGGATCCGCCCCTCTAGAGTCTGGCATGCCAGCAGTGGGCGCAGGTACAGCATTTTATATTTGCGCTTTTGTGATGGGCATTTATGCCAGGCACCCATACAATGCTAAGTGTTGTTGTGTGTATTTGTGAGGGCCTTGGGCCAGGCACTGAGAGTGTGCTAAGTGTGGTTATTCTTCATGATTTCTCTGTGAGGATATTGAGTTGACATGAATATTTGTCATGTAGGCACAAAAATGCATTTTCCTCACGCTAGATGGTAATATGACATTTGATGATTTGACATTTATATTTGAAATATAGGTATAAAGATGTATATTCCTCATGCTAGACAATATATGATAGTTGATGACTTGACATATATATTTGATATGTAGGCTTAGAGATGTACTTTCCTAATGCTAATTGGTAAACGAAACTTCTTATCTGGTGTTGTGAAATGATAAATATGTTTCTTTTGATAAACTCATGTTTAGTTGATTTCGGTGGTATGATTTGGACTTGACTTATGTACTTGAGAAGCATATCTACTTTCCCGTAACTGTTAGCGAGTTGAGCATAGGGAACCTGAGGTTAGGTTTGTCACTGCGTTCAACCTGAGGTTAGGTTCTTTTCTTATTGAGTATATTGTAGGTCCCCAAGAAATTTGACCTAGAACCCGAGGTTTTGTGGTGCCGAGGCAAGCCAGTGTGTTTGAGGATTGTAGAAATTCTTTGCGACTCACAAGGTTGCTATTGTACGGTCCTTTGGGCTTGCTCGGTGCATCGAGATGTTGAAGGAAACATTTTGCAGAACATGGCTGTTTTGCGGTCCACTATGCGATCGCAGAACCAGTTTGCGGTCCGCAGATCGGCCGCGTAATGAAGCAGAAAGATTTGCCAATTTTGAGGACCATTATGCGATTGCAGAACCGTTATGCGGGCCGTAGACCCCATCGCAAACCCCATAGAAGACATTTCTGAATGAGGTTCTGTGGTCCATTATACAACCACAAAATTGGTCAGTGGACCGCAGACCTGTCGCAGAGTGAAGCAGAAATGCCCATTTATGGAGGGCCATTATACGATAGATTTTACGGACCGCATAAGTGTTATGCGGTCGCATATGCGACCACAGATCTGCATCGGGGCTTCAGTTTTCCAATTTTATAACCCGACCCCCATTTCATTTATCTAGCATGCGAGTTCATTTTTGTGGGATTACCTGACATTTTAGAGCGATAAGAGAGCTATTCTAGAGGAGGAAAGGGAGGACTAAGGATTTCACTACCCTACTTTGATCAAACCTTGGAATACCATCAAAATGAACTTGCTAGGGCTTTAAAAAGGTAAGAATTTGTTTCCCCATTTCTTTAATTTCGGGTTTGTGTTGACTATGGGTGATGAGGGTAGATTTATCACATGCATGAGCTAATAGAGATTGTGGGAAAGTTGTTGAACCATCTTGGGTTGTTTTGTTCTTGAATTAGTTGGGGGAATGTTTGGTCATCAGTGTAACAGCTCTTGCCATACGAATTCCTCTAATCATGCTTATAATTCTTCCCTCTTTTATAGATTAACATCGTTCGAAGTATCAGAACATTATTGTTACACCAAGGAAAGCTCTTTCGAGGCATGAAGGCTAAACTCTTCTTCTAGTATCGGAATTCTCGAATCCCTGCAAAACTCCATCATGTGTAGTCGAACTTGAAACACTGTTGAGGTGGGATGTTCAAGCTAGTAAATTGACTCCCAAATTGAATAACGTGTCTGAACACTCATGTGTTAAAATTTTCTATTGTGACTTAATTATGTTATACCCCTTTTGGGAGGAAAAGCTTGTATGAAGTCAATATGATCAAACACTTAATTCTTATATGATGAAATCATATGAACTCGTATTTTTATTAAGGCCAAAAGTGCCAAAGGGATTGATTTGAAAGGAAATCGTTTGTACAAAATTGTTATCGTTTTGAGAATCCAAGTTGTTGTTACACCTCCACCCGCATACATTGGGGTGAGGCGGCAGGCCACTTTGTGTAGAGTTGTAGTATTGTGGTTATAACTCTACCCACATATATTGGGGTGAGGCGGCAGGGCCGCTTTGTGTAGAGTTGTGGTATTGTGGTTATAACTCCACCCGCATACATTGAGGTGAGGCGGAAGGGCCGCTTTATGTAGAGTTGTGGTATTGTGATTACACCTCCACCCGCATATATTGGGGTGAGGCGGAAGGACCGCTTTGTGTAAAGGTGGTTGCAAAGGATCTCCGACTTAAAATTTATGAATGTTATTGGAAGTTCTTAATATGTTTTTTTTCACTTTAACGGCTATCTAAGCCCTATTATTGTTACCATGATTCATATTCATGTTGTATTTCCAAGTCCTTGAATAGGTGTTTTGATTTTCTTACTAGCACTATTCGACATGTACTAACTTCCCTTTTTTTGGTGGCACTGCATCTTTAATGGATGCAGATGGTTCCACTGCGGGAGGCATTGATTAGTGATAGCGGTACACTCTCTTCCCAGCTGACTTGGTGAGCCCCACTTCATTTTGGGATCGTGCATCTTTTGTTCCGTGTGTATTATGTTTTGAGGTATAACTAGAGCCTTGTTGCCGGCACGATCATTGTACTCTTTTGTTTCTATTAGAAGCTCCGTAGATATTGTGTGGGTTGTGTATTAGTGTTGGGAAAGTCAAGCTAGTAATATTGTATATCACAATTTCCACTTCCAACTATGAAAGTGTTTGTATTTTGAGACATAAAAATGGAGTATCTAATGGTAATGGAGTTGGGGTTGTTTATGGAATCATCTCAGTGTTTAATAATAGAATATATTTCCTCTATATTCACGAATGAGTTGGGTATAAGCAAATCTAACAGGATTGCTCGGTCGGGTTATCTCGGCTGAGCGCCAGTCACGCTCCCGGAGGTCGAGACTTGACAAAGTGGGTATCAGAGCCTAAGGTTTTAAAGTGTCCTAGGATTTCTCTGAGCCGTATCTAGTAAAGTCCTTCTTAGCGGTGTGTTGTCAACCACATCTATAATTACGAGGCTACTTGGACATTTAGGAATAATACCCTTCTTTGATGTTCCCGATCATGCGATAAAGTTAACTGTAAGATTGTTCCTCCTTTAACTAGTGCATTGCTCTAACTTTTAGTACATGGCACCTAGAAGAAGGCAAGAACTGGCCAAGGAGCCAATGTCACCCTAGGAGTTGCAGTTGATTCGATATTTGATGATGTTGGTGGACACCCTAGGGGTGAGGATATTCCCCCAATTACTACAACGCCTGAATCTACTATTCTTGCTTAGACTGCACCATTTCCTACACCTGCTAAGGGTGCAACGGTCCCTTCATTTGATATTTCAGTTCCACTTGCAGCCCCAGCTTTTGGTCCCGATGTTTCTGATAGGGATCTTAGGGGAGCCATACAAATGTTGGCTCAGATAGTGGCCTCACAAGCCCAGAGATCAAACATTGCACCCACTTCTTCAAGTCAACCAGGAGATTCCGCTGGTTCCAGGGTGAACAGGTTTCTCTAGTTGGATCCTCCAATGTTCACAGGTACTGATCATGAGGAGGACCCCCAGGACTTCATTGATGAGATGCAGAAGAATCTCTGAGTTATAAGTGCTACTGACAAGGAGGGAGTGGAGTTGGCCTCTTACCGCCTGAAAGGGGTGGCCTACTCTTGGTTAGAGATATGGGAGGAGTCTCGTGAGGAGGGGAGCCCTCCGGTGAGGTGGAGTGAGTTCACTAATACTTTTATAGATCAATTCTTGCCTGTCAAGACTAAGGCGGCCCATGCCGCTGAGTTTGAGAGCCTGAAGTAGGGTAGCATGAATGTGTGGGAGTACCATATGGAGTTCGCGCTCCTGTCCAAGTATGATATTCACATGATTCCCACTATGGATGCTATAGTACACCGGTTTGTACAAGGCCTTAGCCCCTTGGTTATTATTGAGGTTGTGACGGCTGCCTTGAATTCTGATATAAACTATGGGAAGATGGTGACATTTTCTCAAGCCACACAGACCCACAAATTGATGAATTGGATGGAGCGAGAGGGTGGCACTAAGGCCCGGTTTGCGGGCAACTTTGATGGTTCTTCAGGTGGTCAAAACCCAATTTCGAGTCCATTTACCCAAAAGTCAAACCTTGGTCAACTCTTCCAACTAAAAGCTTATAAAACGAGAATCATTCCTCCAAATCAATTCCGAAACGCTCGAAAACCAAAACCAACCGTACATGCAAGTCATAATACATAATATGAAGCTACTCAAAGTCTCAAACTACCAAATGGAACACTAAAGCTCAAAACGACCGGTCGTATTATTACATTCTCCCCCACTTAAACATATGTTCGCCCTCGAAAGTACCAAGAGTCGTTCTAAAGCCATCAAATTGATGTATAAACCTGCCATACACGTACCCATAAGTGATCCCACATCACCTTAACCTATATATGTCTCACAACACAATCTAACCAAAGATCTTTACCTCAACCTTAGCTCACAACCCTTAGAACCCAATCTCCATCTTCCAAAATTCATTATAATACCCGATTCTCATATATATACATTGTATAAGTCTGAATCAAGTTGCATCAAGCCGTAACCCTATCATAAGTATAATCACATGATATTCCATATAACCCAGATACACACAGCAATAGCTTCTAACCATAATAGCTGCTCAATGACAAGCGTAGTGTCGGTAACAAACCTCACACCAACTAAAACCTTATTCTAATCCTTCGTACACTACAATGATGGATAAAACACACATAAACTCGTAACTATTCATCATATAAATAGGTCGTGGAGCTCTCTTGCCCGATAAGAACCACAACCAAATATCTAAGCCGGATAGTGGCATTATCCTTCCAAGATACCTTGATCAAGTCCAATAACACTCATTTTAGGTCAAATAACATCCCCCATCCAGTACACGTTTTTGTATCAACATGGCACACATATCCTATTTAGAGCCACATGCCATGTAATTCTTGCACCAAACAAGCAACAACTCTGATGTACCCAAATGATGAAAAGCCTGCGGCTCAACAGATACCACCACGAAGCGCAATGCTATGAACCCAGCTCACAAAGGAGAAACAAAACACACGAAATGAGCACTGAGGATCATATCCCAACATAACCCTGCTGCCATGCGTGCCCCGATCCAAACACCGGTCCACATGGAATACCTCGAGGCATGAGTCTCACAATCAATAACCATATGCTTAATATTCAACAAATACGCGAGGTGCATGACCATAACCATTGAGAAACAAATATTACTATATGTATATATATATATTTACTATTAACAAGAACACCATAACCAAGGCGCAATCAACCATTCAACACCACATGAGCTATCTCGCTCGAATTTCGCCACAAAGCCCAAATAGTACCACATTATGTGTAAATAGTCTCACAACCCATCGTGGCATAGAAGATTAACACATATAACACATCAGAACATGAATAGGGTCAACTCTAACTGATTACACTACTTGCTATAGTAGTTGTGCTGAGTAAACAAGTCCGACCCGATGTAGAATACACATCCTCATTAGGCATACCAGTGGCCTCCAAATCAACTTCGATCCTTCCCGAAATAGGTAGGTAACCTTCGAAAACTCATGCTGACCTATCCATAGCACACATAATCAGTCATTAACCTCTTAACATACTTTACCATTCACAACCCTGGAACAATCAGACTTCGAGAACCCTTTAAGTCTTCGAATCCTCAGAATACCAGAATCTCCATATCTGATCCCAACTACATTACTCAAATAACTGACACATTCCTCATACACAATCATCCCATGAGAAAAAATTCATAATTATTTTGTTCCACACAGCAAAATATGAATATCAACGGTCGATCAATCAGGCGATTACTGTAACACAAGTCAGGCATCAGCAAGTGGAAGCGCGGTGCGCCTTCTGGTGTGTGCATCATTCTCGGGTGGTATCAAATAAATCTAGCATTCTTCTAAACATTTGGAATCGTCCATGTTTTCTGGAACTCATGATCCTATCTAGGAGAAAAATTATAATGCATAACATGTTCCTTATGCCGGTAGTAGGCATATGGCCCAAGCTATGGTCGACTCTATCAAGAACTCTTCGAGACCCATCCGCACATAACCAAGCCATCATAACTGAATTTACCCAAGAGTACTGCCACAAAATATTGGTAAAGGAATTACTACACCAAAAGAACCAATTACCTTTATTGGTATGTTGACCCAACACCATCGAGCTGACCCATTTCTTCGATTCCTCCTTGACTTGTCTTTAGGTTAACACATTCCCTTGTCGGTCAGTAATGCTTTTAAAACAAAACCCACAGTAGGAGATCCTAGCACGAACCACGTTGTTCGAAAGCTATAAATCATTGTATTTCCTATAAAGCACCCAATAAAGCCGTAACCGAAATACCCACTCTAAAAATACCTTTTGTGAATCTGAAGCTCTTTCTTTAACCTCTCTGATACTGAAATGTAAAATCAATAATAATACAAATATACTGCAAGTCCTAATACCATCCCACGCAAATCTCTAACCTTAGCCCTATATAAATCCAGGGAACCCTACAATTCCGTGGATGAGGTGCAAGATGTGTTTTTAGTGTTTTGGTGATGAGCCAGTCTCAAGGACTTGAACCAGGTTCAGACCGCAGCTTGGGCTCGGTAGTTTCAATTTTGTAAGCATGTGCTTTTGGACTTATATGTCCTGTAGTTTCCCTAGGATTGGGATTTATGGCTCGGTGGGTGGTTGAATGGCTATATGATGAGTATGATGTGACTACGAGATGCATTCATATAGTTTGGATATGACGAGAAGAATTTGCTTGGGATATGAAAAGGACCATTGGATGCTTGATTTCTGCCTTGATGTGTTGTACCGTCTCAAGTTATGAATATGTTGGGGGATCTTTCATGTTGTTCATTTGTGGGATAAAGTAGATTCTTATGTCTTACTGACGAGTTCAGACTCGGGAAGATTTAATGATTGCATAGTGGTTGTGGCCATGAAAGGACATAGAGCAAAGCCAGATTGAGGCTAAGCAGGTGGGTTATCTCCTGCGGGATGTTCTGAGATTGTATGATTCTTATGATGATTTTATGGAGAGTTTCTTTCTACCGGTGGTTTACAGGTGTTGCAATTTTGATTTTTGGATCGGTTGAGGAAGTTGGATTGACTGTCATGAGGATGAATGTGAGTTTAGCAGATGATTTGAGGTATTTTATGATTTGTGTTACATGAGCTTATGAAGGATTTAGTTGAATTATAGTGCGGGATTATGGCGGTAATGGATTAAGGGCATTGTGGGATGTCGGATGATGTGTTCTATAGCTTTGAGCCAAGTGGGGGAGTATGCTATCGATGATCCGGTTGCATGGTTATGTGCTACATTAGTTTCGGCCTAAGGCCTATTTATGGATCAGTTATAACTTGAATAGTTTGCCTTGGAGGATGTCGTGAGCAAGGAAATTTCTGGATGCATAATGTATTATACCATATGGGAATACTGGAAATCTTGGAATGATTTGGGTTTGCTATTGGTAGTGGAGGTAGTGTGCACGGAGTAGGGATTTACTCGGTTGCTTAGAGATGTGGGTTACTTCTTGAGGTGTTTGTGTGCTAAGGGAGCACGGGTCGTTTGGCTCGTTTTGGTGGTGCATCTGAGATTAGAATATGGTGGATGATTTTTGAGAAGGTTCTACAGGGTTCAAGATTCATATGTGGTATCTGAGGATTTTTCCCAGATTTCTGTATATGGCTAAGATATGAGATTTGTATTGGGTGGTGTGGAGACTTGCAATATTTCTGGATCATTATGGATTCTACATTTCACTATTAGAAAGGTTAAAGAAACAACTTCAGATTTGTAGAAGATCTCTTCAGAGTAGGTATCTCGGTTATGGTACTTACGGGTTCTTAAGTGGGAATATAGTGGCTTATGGGCTTTAAGCCAACGTGGTTGCATGCGAAGATCCCTTGTGGTGAGCTTTGGGTTAAGGATCGTAGTGTACTGGCAAGGAGAAGTATTAATTTGAAGGCAATGCGGAAGGAACTCGAAGAAATAGGTCGCTATGGTAGTAGATTGGATCATCATGGTAGTAGACATAATTGGTTCTTTTGGTTCTTTTGACGTGGTGAGTCTTTACTGGTTTTTTGCGGCAATACTCTTGGGTTTAGCGATCTGCATGATTTAGTCGAGTTAGAGATTCAGTTCTGATGGCTTGGTTATGCGCAAATGGATTCCGAAGAGTTCTCGATGGTGTTGACCACGACTTGAGATGGATATTTTCTACAGGCATGGGGAGTTTATTGCGCGTTGTGATTTTCTCATGGATGGGATCAAGTGGAAGGTTGTCGGCTAATTGAGCGTGTATTCTTCTTGTGGATCGGAGTTGATAATGGGATTCCCGTGCTTTCATATGATGGCATGATAGAGGCGGCGTGTTGTGAGGGATAGAGATTTGCATGTACAAGTTTGCAGTTCAGTTTTGAAGGGAATATCATGAGTTCTAGACAGCATGGACAGCTTTATATATTTAGAAGAATGCTAGTACTATCTGGTATCACCTGAGAAGAGTGCGCATCTTAGAAGGAGCTTTGTGTTTAGACTTACGGATGCTTTATTGGTATTGCGGTACTTGTCTGGTTGATCGACTGCCGATGTTCAGATTCTGCTATGTGGCACGGAAGAATTATATAAGTATTTCTCGTGAAATGATTGTGTATGAGAGAAGTGTTAGTCATTCGAGTGGTGGGGTTAGGATGGGATATGATGATTCATGTATTCTAGGGATTTGGAGACTGTGAGGGTTCCTAGAGGTAGATTGTTTCTTTGTTGTTGACTTTGAAGGTATGGATGAAGCTAGACAACTAATAATATGTGGTATGGTTAGGTTATTGTGGACTTTTGGAGGGTTATTTATCTATTCGTGGTTGACCGGAGTTGAAGATGGGTCCCATTTGATAAGCTTAATGAGAATGTGTATTTTACACCGGGACGGATTTGTTGACTCCGCACGGCTATTATTAAGGAGTGTGTCATTCAGTTATAGTGGAGATTGTTCGTGTTCTGATATGTTCTATGTGTTACTCTTCTATGCTATAATGGGTTGTGATATACTAGGTATTTGCACACAGGATGCGTTTTTGTTTGGGCCTTGTGGCAAAATTCGAGCGAGATGGTTCTTGGGTTGTTGAATGGTTGATTGCACCTTGGTTATGGTCTTTCCTATTTCTGGTATGTAGTTCTTTCCATTTCTCCATGGTTATGGCCATGCACTTCATGTGTTTGTTTTTGATTTGCATATGGTTGCTTATTTTGAGTATTATGGCACAAGATATTTCATGTGGACCGATGTTTGGATGGGGTCACTCATCGCAGCGTAGTTATGTTGGGATATGATCCTTTGTGTTGATTTTGTGTGTTTTATAATCCTTTGTGTGATGGGTCCATAACATTATGCTTTGTGGTGATGTATGTATAGATTGTAGGACGATTCTCTCATTCGATTCTCTTTTGTTATTGGGTATATTCGAGTTGTTGCTTGTTTGGTGCACGGATTGCACGGTATGGGGTTATAGATGGCATTTTCATAGCATATCGGTCGAGTAGCTTGTACTGGATAAGGTGAGGTTATTGGACTTGGAATGAGTGCTATCGGATCTGACTAAGGTATGTTTGGAAGAATAACATCACTAATCAGCTTGAACTTTGGGCTATGGTTCTTGTTGGTAAGAGAGCTCCACGACTTGTTGACCTGATTAGTGGTTATGAGTATTTGCATGTTTCTTTCACCATTGGCAGTGTGCAAAGGTTCAAAATAGGATTTTAGTTGAGATGAGGTTTGTTACTGTTACTGGGTTCGTTAAAGGTCAATTATTATTATCGGAAGTTATTGCTATGAGTTTCTCGGTTATGTGGTATATCATGTGATTATATATTGGGCTATGGTTTGATATAGCTTGTTCGGGCTTGTGTTGTATTCAGATGCGAGAATCTGGCCTCATGATGGATTCCGGATGTAGAGATTTGGGTTCTTAGGTTTGTGGACTAAGGTTGAAGTAAGGATTTTCAGTTAGGTTGTGTTGTCATGCTTATATGGATTGTGGGGACAATGTATCACCCATGAGTATATGTGTGATGAGTTTATACAGTGATTTGATAACTTTGCAACGACTCTTGGCACGTTCGAGGACGAACGTATGTTTAAGTGGGGGAGAATGTAACAACCCGACTGGTCATTTTGAGCATTGGCATTCCGTTCGATGGTTTGAGGTCTTGAGTAGCTTCATATGATGTATTACGACTTGCATGTATAGTCGGTTTTGGTCTTGAGTTGTTCAAAATTGATTTGGGAGATTGATTCGTAAATAGGAAGTTTTAAGTTGGAAAAGTTGACCAAGTTTGACTTTTTGTATTTGTCCTAAGATCGGCATTTTGATGGTACCATTAGGTCCAACTGGTGATTTTGGACGTGGGTGTACGCCCAGATTAGCATTTGGATATTTCTAGAAGGTTTTGGTGCAAATTGGTGAAAGTTGGCAATTTGAAGGTTTGAAAAGTTCATAGGTTTGACTAGGAGTTAACTTTGATGATATCGGGTTCTAATTGTTGTTTCGAGAGCTATAATAAGTTTATTATGACTTTTGGAACTTGTGTGAAAATTTTGAGGTCATTCCGAGTTGATTTGATGAAGTTCGGCACAAGTTTTGGAAGTTGAAAGTTTAAAAGTTCATCAAGTTTGATTTGAGGTGCGATTCGTAGTTTTGATATTGTTATATATAATTTGAGGCCTCGAGTAGGTCCTTATTATGTTTTGGGACTTGTTGGTATGTTCGGACGGGGTCCCGAGGGGCTTGGACGAGATTCGGACATGGTTCAAATCATTTGTCTCATGTTGTACTACTGAAGAATTTCTGATGCTAGTGTTCCGCATCTGCCGAAGTTTGGACGCAAATGCGCGTCTGGAGATGCGTACATTTTATCGCAGAAGCGAAGATGGTCTAGTGGGCGTGAAGTCGCAAGTGCGGGGACTTGGGCGCATCTGTGCGTCCGTAGGTGCGGTCCCTTGAGCATAGAAGCACAACCACAAAAGCGACATGGGTTAAGCTGGGGCGTTTGTGCAGAAGTGAAGTTGAGGCCGTTGAAATGGGACCGCAAAAGCGGGTCTTCAGTCCCAGATGCAACTTACCTGGGCAAAACATTATATATTCGGCGGTTAGTTCATTTTATCACATTTGGAGATTTGGAGCTTGGTTTTGGGAGATTTTGGAGAAGATTTTAACCATATGGATTGGGGTAACTATTTTCTACTCGAATTTAATTATATTACATTATTGTATCTTCGATTTTGGCATTTGATTGATTATTTTATAAGAGAAATTGGGGGTTTTGTCAAAACTTTCCTAGAGTGAATAATTGAGTTTTGAACATCGATTCGGAGTCAGATTTGAGTGAAATTAGTATGGTTAGACTCGTATTCGAATGGGTTGTCGGAATTTGTGAGTTTTGTCGGATTTTGAAGTATGGGCCCGGGTTGACGTATTGGTTGGCTTTGAGTATTTGATTAAAGATTTGACCTTTATTGTTTGGGTTTGTTTCATATGGTATTATTTGATATTTTTGAGTTGCTTTTGGCTAGTTTCGAGCTGTTCGGAGGTTGGTTCGTATGGGATGGCATTTCTAGAGTATTGTTTGGCTTGTTCGGTATTTGATTTGGCTTGTTCGAGGTAAGTAAAATATCTAAACTTAGGTTTGAGGGTACTTTGCCATGTGAACTATGTTATATTATAGGTATTGGGGTGGCATACGCGCTAGGTGATGGGCATCTGTGCGTGCACCGATGTGTTCATGATTTGAGGTGGCTTTTAGACTATTAAGGAATTGGTTTGCTATCATGCCTTGTTATATCCGTATTTCTAAATCTGTATGATTATTTGAGTTCTGATTTATGTTAGAAATCATGTCTAGGCTATGTGCTTAATTGTTTGAGACCCGGTGGGGCTATTCTTTCCATTTCCGAGATGTTTTCCTTAATTGTACACCCACTCTCAGTCATAATGCTATATTCGTTTATGATATCTCTATCTCAGTACTTTCTTATTAGATTCCTCACATGTTGTTGATGCCTCCTATGTGTAACACTATTGAACTGAGTATTGTGTGATGCGTTTATCTTAAACTTAAATGGTTAATGACTGAGTTTGGGTCATAGAGCTGAATTGGTATTGATTTTGAGATGACACGTACGTCAGGTTCATATTGAGCTAAGTGTTTTTGATTTGGGGCGACGTGTGGACCAAGCCCCACTATTTGGGCTATGCGATTATAATCAATGCTTGGGCAGGATCCACCCCTCCAAAGTCTGACATGCCAGCAGTGGGCGTAGGCACAGTATTTTATATACGTGCTTTAGTGATAGGCATTTATGCAAGGCAACCCTAAAGTGCTAAGTGTTGTTGTGTGTGATGGTGTGGGCTTTGGGCCAGGCACCGTGAGTGTGATGAGTATGATTCTTCTTGATTGTTTCACTATGTTGATATTTGATGACTTGTCATGTATATTAGACATGTAGGCATAGAGATGCATTTCCTCATGCTAGACAATATATGATATTTGATGACTTGACATATATATATGACATGTAGGCATAGAGATATATTTCCTCGTACTAGACAGTATATGACTTTGATGATTTGACATGTATATTTAACATGTAGGCATAGAGATGTATTTCCTCATGCTAGCCCATATAAGACATTTGATGATCTGACCTGTATATGTAACATGTAGGCATAGAGATGTATCTTTTCTCATGCTAACAGGTAAACGAAAATTCGTATCTGGGGTTGTGGATTAAAAAATTCAGTTTCTTTAAATAAACTCATGTTTAATTGATTTCAGTGGTAAGATTTGGACTTTTACTATCATACTTGAAACATGTCTATTTTTTCATAACGGTGATCGAGCTGAGCATAATATTTTCTGAGTTATTTACTATTTTCGGCATTATCATATCTCATGTTACTATCGATTATTGATGTTGGACTCCGACTATCTCAGAAGCTCGTCACTGCTTTCAACCCGAGGTTAGGTTTGTTACTTATTGAGTAAATAAGATCGGTTGTACTCATACTACACTTCTGCATCTTGCGTGCAGATCTTGGAGTAGAAGTTGATGTGTATGGTGGGAGGCGGCATTGAAGATGTATCTACTTTTCGGATATATCTGCCACTTGTCCTTGGTAGCTTTAGATTTAGAAATCTATTTATGTACATTTCGAACATATGATGTGTGAGTATGTGATCTTTTTTCGACTAAAATACTCCTACAAAATTCACAAATAGACTTTTTCTTAATTGTTTTTCATTCTCATAGAATTTGTAGGAATTTATGTTAATTAATTGTTTGCATTTAGTTGCATTTTTCATGCGTTTGTAACATTTTTAAATCATAGAAAAATACCAAACAATGTCCAGATCTTCATTATATAGCATTTTTAGGTCTTAATTGTATTTAGAATTTAATTACATGAGTTAATTAAATTATTAAACGAAAATCACAAAACTATTGGTCACTTTTACATTTGTAGTTTTTATTTTTAAATTAGTAATTTTCTTTCATTTTTCTTTTAAGCTGAATTAATTATTCAAGTGTTAGAAATAGTCAATTATGTTCATTTCACAAATTAGATTTTGATTTAGGACCTAATCTAGGTTTTTGATTAATTAATTTAGGATTTAAAATAAGAGAAAAGAAAGAAGAAGAACGGAAACAAAGAAAAGGAAAAGGGGGCGGTTTGGGCCATACTAACTGTTTTAAAATCAAAAGCCACCCCAGCCCAATCCACACTACCCAAAAATTTGGTCAAGTCCCCTTTATTAACAAAACGACGTCGTTTTGTTTAATCCTAATCCCAGTCGTCTGATCTCCTTGGATCTAACGGCTCCGAACTCCCCACCCTTTCCATTTAACTGTCCAGACACCCCCCC
>AWOL01S0137445.1:0-28516 GCA_000715115.1 Nicotiana otophora
TCCTCTGTCGTGCGATGTTGTTTTCTCAATACTGATTAAACTCTTCTACTCTTATTTTTTCACAGATGGCAAGAACACGTACCGCTTTCTCAGCCGAGCAGCAGCTAGAGCGTAGAGTGGCAGCTCCTACGAGGAGCAGAGGTCGAGGCCGAGGCCGTACCAAAGGCCGAGGCAGGGGCAGAGCTCAGCCCAGAGCCCGAGCAGCAGCCTCAGCAGTGGAGCCTCAGATAGATCTTGATGAGGAGATTCTAGCCCAGACTATTCCTGCCGAACCAACTCAGGCTCCGGAGGGGTTCATTGCCACCCCAGTTCTTCAGGATGCTTTGGTCCGTTTGGTGGGCCTTATGGAGAGTGTGGCCCAGACTGGCGCATTTCCCATGGCACCAGCAGTATCTCCAGCTGGATGAGGAGCCTAGACTCCCACTACTCCCTCTCCAGAGCAGATAGCTTCCCAGTATCAGGCTCCAGCAGCTCAGCCAGTCGGAGTAGTTCAGCCGGTTGTTACGGCACAAGCCGGAGATGGGCCAGCTATGTCTTCTAAGGCTTTATGGAGATTGGACAGGTTTACCAAGCTCTTCCCAGTTAACTTCAGTGGTGCTCTTTCAGAGGATCCCCAGGAGTATCTCGACAATTGTCACGAGGTTCTACGGAACATGGGTATAGTGGAGACCAATGGGGTCGATTTTGTTGCATTTCAGATGACTGGTTCTGCCATTGTTGACCAGACCAGCTAGGTCGCCTGCTCTTACTTGGGACCAGTTCTCTTAGCTCTTCTTTGAGAAGTTTCTACCTTTCAAATTGAGAGAGGAGCGCCGTCGTCAGTTTGAGCATCTCCAGCAGGGCAGTATACCTGTTACTCAGTGTATTACTCGTAATGTGGATTTGGCCCGTCATGTTATTCTTCTGTTTCCCACCAAGAGAGAGAGGGTGTGGAGGTTTATTGACGGACTTGCTCAGCCTATCAGATTGCAGATGGCTAAGGAGATTGGGAGTGAGATTTCTTTTCAGGCGGCTGCTAATGTCGCCAGACGAGTTGAGATTGTTCTTGCTCAGGGAGGTCAGGGGTCTCACAAGAGACCTCGTTATTCCGGCGAGTTCAGCTGTGCCTCACCTAGAGGCAGGGGTACTTTTGGTAGAGGCAATCCTCCCAGGCCATTTCATTCAGCATTTTAGGCATCCCACGGTGCCTCAGGTGGTCGTGGTGCTCATATGCTTTATTCGGACCAGCTAGCCTACAGTGCATCACCAGCTCCTATTAGTGCACCTCCACTCCACAGTTATCATGGTGGTTACTCAGGTCGATAGGGTTAGTTTCAGGGTCAGCAGTCACAGCAGCCGAGGTTATGTTATACTTGTGGTAATCCTAGGCACATTGCTAGATTTTGCCCTCGGGCAACGGGCAGCTCACAGCATCAGAGTTCTCGTGCCATGGTTCTGGCACCAGCTGCTGCACCACCTGCTCAGCCAGCCAGAGGCATGCGTCAGGCAGCCAGAGGTAGAGGCCAGACTGTTAGAGGTGGAGGTCAGGCCGTTAGAGTTGGAGACCAGCCAGCTAGAGGTCATCCCAGGGACATAGTTCAGGGTGGTGGGGCCCATCCCCGATGTTATGCTTTCCCAACCAGGCCTGAGGCTGAGTCATCTGACTCTGTTATCACATGTACTATTTCAGTTTGCAGTAGAGATGCTTCAGTTCTATTTGATCCAGGGTCTACTTAATCCTATGTGTCATCCTATTTTGCTTAATATTTGGTTGTGCCCCATGATTCTTTGAGTGCTCCTATGTATGTGTCCATGCCAGTGGGGGATGCTATTATTGTAGATCGTATTTATCATTCATGTGTGGTCACTATTGAGAGTCCCGAGACTTGTGTAGATCTTATACTTCTCGATATGGTTGATTTTGATGTCATACTAGGTATGGATTGGCTCTTACCTTATCATGCTATATTAGATTGTCACGCCAAGACGGTGACCTTAGCCTTGCAGGGGTTGCCTTGATTAGAGTGGAGAGGGACTCTTGGTCATTCTGCCAGCAGGGTTATCTCTTATGTGAAGGCTCGACATATGGTCGAGAAGCGATGTCTAGCTTATTTGTCTTATGTCCGCGATTCTAGTGCGAAGGTTCCTTCCATGGATTCAGTACCGGTTGTTCGTAAGTTTCCAGAGGGGTTTCCTGCAGACCTGCCGGGGATGCCACCCGACAGGGATATATATTTCTGCATTGACTTGGCTCTAGGCATACAGCCTATTTCCATTCCGCCATACCGCATGGCCCCACCAGAGTTGAAAGTATTGAAAGAACACTTACATGATTTTCTTGATAAGGGCTTTATTAGACCTAGTGTCTCGCCCTGGGGTGCACCTGTGTTGTTTGTGAAGAAGAAAGATGGATCGATGAGGATGTGTATAGATTATCGGCAGTTGAACAAAGTCACCATCAAGAAAAAGTATCCATTGCCGAGGATTGATGAGCTTAAGGGTGCCAAGGTGGTTTCGAAGATTGATTTGAGACCTGGCTACCATCCGTTGAGGATTAGGGCATCCGATGTCGCTAAGATAGCGTTTCAAACTCGTTATAGGCATTATGAGTTTTTAGTGATGTCATTTGGGCTGACAAATGCCCCAACAACATTCATGGATTTGATGAACTGGGTGTTCAAGCCTTATTTCGACTCTTTTGTGATCGTGTTTATTGATGATATCTTGATTTACTCCCGCAGTTGAGATGAGCATCAATAGCATCTCAGGATTGTACTTTAGAATCTGAGAGCCATCCAGTTGTATGCTAAATTTTCACAGTGCGAGTTTATGTTGAGCTCAGTTGCTTTCTTGGGTCACGTTGTATTAGCAAAGGGTATTCAGGTGGATCCTAGGAAGATTGAGGTTGTTCAGAACTGGCCTAGACCCACTTCAGCTACAGAGATTCATAGTTTCTTGGGATTGGCAGGTTATTACCAGCGGTTTGTGGAGGGGTTTTCATCTATAGCAACCCCGTTGACTAGATTGACCAAAAAGGGTGCCCCGTTCAGGTGGTCAGATGAGTGTGAGGTGAGCTTCCAGAAGCTCAAGACAGCTTTGACTACAGTGCCGGCATTTGTGTTACCCACAGGTTCAGGATCGTATACGGTACATTGTGACGCATCTCGTATTGGTCTGGGTGCGGTATTGATGCAGGGTGGCAAGGTTATTGCATATGCTTCACGACAGTTAAAGGTTCATGAGAAGAATTACCATGTTCATGATCTAGAGCTGGCAGCCATTGTTTACATGCTGAAGATTTGGAGGCACTATATTTACGGCGTGCCATGTGAGGTATTCATGTATCATCAGAGCTTGCAGTATTTTTTCAAGTAGAAGGAACTCAATTTGAGGCAGATAAGGTGGTTGGAGCTATTGGAAGACTATGATATCACCATATTGTATCATCCCGGGAAGGCCAATATGGTGGCCGATGCTTTGAGTGGGAAGTCAGCTAGTATGGGTAGCCTTCCATATATTCTAGTTGGTGAGTGACCGCTTGCATTGGATGTTCAGGCCCTGGCTAACCAGTTTGAGAGGTTGGATGTTTCTGAGCCCAGCAGTGTTCTAGCTTGTACAGTTGCTCGGTCTTCTTTGTTTGAGCGCATCAGAGATCAGTAGGATGACGATCCTCATTTATTTGTCCTTAGAGACACAGTGCGGCACGGTGATGCCAAGCAGGTTACTATTGGAGACGATGGAGTTTTGAGGATGCAGGGTCGTATTTGTGTGCCTAATGTGGATGGACTTCGTGAATTGATTCTTGAGGAGGCCTACAGTTCCCGGTATTCTATTCATTCGGGCGCCGTTAAGATGTATCAGGGCTTGCGGCAGCATTATTGGTGGAGGAGGATGAATAAAGACATAGTTGCGTATGTAGCTCGGTGTCTAAATTGCCAGCAAGTAAAGTACGAGCATCAGAGACCTGGTGGTTTGCTTCAGAAGATGGAAATTCCTAAGTGGAAGTGGGTGCGTATCACTATGAATTTTTTTGTTGGATCCCACGGACCTAGAGGAAGTTTGATGCGGTTTGGATCATTGTGGAGGGGCTGAATAAGTCAACGCACTTTATTCCTGTGGCAGTTACCTATTCTTCGTAATGGTTGGCAGAGATTTACATTTGTGAGATCGTCCGTCTTCACGGTGTGCCTATGTCTATCATTTATGATCGAGGTACCCAGTTCACCTCACACTTCTGGAGGGCAGTACAACGTGAGTTGGGTATGCGAGTTTGAGTTGAGCACAACATTTTATCCTCAGATGGACGGGCAGTTTGAGTGCACTATTCAATTCTTGGAAGATATGCCCCGCACATGTGTTATAGACTTCGGAGGATTGTGGGATCAGCTCTTGCCCCTTGCAGAGTTTGCCTACAACAATAGCTACCAGTTGATCATTCAGATGGCTCCCTATGAGGCATTATATGGTAGGTGGTGCCGGTCGCCGGTTGGGTGGTTCGAGCTGGGGGAGGCTCGGTTGCTGGGCACAGACTTAGTACAGGATGTCTTGGATAAGGTCAATATTATTCAGGATCGACTTCGCACAGCTCAGTCCAGGCAGAAGCGTTATGCCGACCGTAGAGTTCATGATGTTGCATTTATGGTCAGGGATAGAGTGCTGCTTCGGGTATCACCCGTGAAGGGAGTGATGAGGTACGGAAAGAAGGGCAAGTTGAGCCCTAGGTATATCGTACCTTTTGAGATTCTAGAGAGGGTAGGAGAGATGGCTTACAGGCTTGCGTTGCCACCTAGTTTAGCAGCTGTTTATCTGGTATTCCATGTGTCAATGCTTCGAAAGTATCACGGCAATCCGTCCCATGTGTTAGATTTCAGCTCTATCCAGTTGGACAAGGATTTGACTTACGAGGAGGAGCCGGTGGCTATTCTAGCCCGGCAAGTTCGCCAGTTGAGATCAAAGAGTTACCCTTCAGTTCGAGAGATGTGGAGAGGTCAGGCAGTTGAGGTAGCCACTTTGGAGTCCGAGTCTGACATGCGGAATAGATATCCCCACCTTTTCACCAGCTCAGGTAGTTTTCTATGTCCGTTCGAGGACGAACGGTTGTTTTAGAGGTGGAGAATGTGATGGCCCAAAAGGTCATCTTATGTTTTGGAACTCGATTCTGCACTCTTAAGCCTTAAAAATCTCATTTTTACGCTCCTCAATTTGCATGCGCAGTCCGGGCATGTTTCCGAAAAGCTTTAATGTTAAAAGTTGATGAATTATGGGACCTGGGAATATGCCCGGAATTGAATTCGGAGGTCCCCAACTCGAATTATGAATTTCAAATGAAAGTTAAAAGTTTGAAAATTAATTATTTTTAAGAATTGATTGATCTTGGGCATTGTTAGTACCGGGTCCGTATTTTGGTTCCGGTGCCAGGTACAGGTTCATTATGATATTTATGACTTGTGTGTTGAATTTGGTGAGAAACAGAGTTGATTTGACGTGATTCGGACGTCTAGTTGAGAAAATAGGAATTTTAAAGTGTTCTTGAGATTTTCATTTGATTTGGTGCTAAATTCATAGTTCTAGGTGTTATTTTGGCTATTGGATCACGCGAGCAAGTTCGTATGATATTTGTAGACTTGTATGCATGTTTGGTTCTGAGCCCCGAGGGCTCGGATGAGTATCAGATAGGCCACGAGATGTTTTGGACTTTGGAAAATCTAGGCAGATTCTGGTGTTTTGGCATGTCCGTCTTCGCGTTCGCGAAGGTCCTCTCGTGAATGCGAAGAGTAAACTGGTAAGGCTGAAATCTCTTCTTCGCGAATGCAAAGTCTTGGTCGCGAACGCGAAGTGATGGGGGGTTTACCCTTCGCGAACGCGACCGGCTCATTGCGAACGCGAAGCACTTGGGGACCTAGGAGAGGGTTGGTAGTTCCTTCATCACGAAAGCAAAGGCCAAGGGGGGTAGCATACGCGAACATGAACACGGTCTCGCAAACGTGAAGACTTAGTAGCCTATACTCTTCGCGAATGTGATGAATACTGTCGCCCATCACTTAACAGAATCCAAAAACGGGAATTGGCCATTAACTCATTTTCTCAAATACCAAACGGGCTAGAGGCAATTTTCAAGAGTTATTTTCTTCCCCAAACTGTTGGTAAGTGATTCTAAACCATTTTATTTCAATTACCCATTACATTTTATGAATTATCAACTTAAAATCTAGAGTTTTCATGGTAGAATTAGGTGTTAGGATAGAAACTAGGGATTTGGGAAATTTAGGGATTTAGACCTCAATTTAAGGTCGGATTCCAAAACCAATTTTATATCCGGGCTAGAGAGTGAATGGGTAAATGGATTTCTGTCTGAACCTCGGGTTTTGACTGAGCGGGCCCGGGGGTCAATTTTTGACTTTTTGGAGAAACAAATTGGGAATTCTAAATTTATACAATGTAATTAATTTCTTTAGCAATATTTGATATTATTCATTCGTTTTTGAATAGATACGATTGGTTTGGATGTGAATTCTAGTGGAAAAGCTGTGATTGAGTATTAAGTGGCCTTCGGAGCGAGGTAAGTATTGTGTCTAACCCTGACTTGAGGGAATTAAGAACCTCATATTATTTTCTATGTGAAATTCATGTGAGCGGCGTATATGTGAGGTGACGAGTACTTATGCGCCGCCAATTTACCTATTTTCCCTATTTTCTCCCATTTATTTCTTATATTATCTCTTTCCTATGCCTAATTGTTACGTGTTTAGACTAGTATTGTTAAATTGATCGTTCTTATTATGTTTACAGATTTCTGGTGATAAATGAGTATTTATTTCAAAGTTAAGATTTATATTGTGGAACCAAATATTAAAGTAAGGCATGTACATGCTGTTCTAACTCCATGTTGTGAATTGTTCATTTCATTATAGTAAGGGAGAGTGTTAATGCACGAAGGGTGATGCCGTGCCATATTGTGAGTGTTAATGCACTAAGAGTGATGCTGTGCCATATTGTGAGTGTTAATTCACGAAGGGTGATGCCGTGCTATATTGTGAGTGTAAAAGAATGAAGGGTGATGTCGTGCCATGATATGAGAGTTAATGCACGAAGGGTGATGCCGTGTTGTTTCTATTGATTTTATGGTGAGATTGAGAGTAAACGCATGAAGAGTGATGCCGTGCATTTTACCTTTACGGTATTCGTGCTCCTGTTGATTCATATTAAATTGGTTGTTCCAGTTGTCATTCTAATGTAGCTCTTTCTTTCGTATTTTCCCCCAGCATGTATCCCCCTTCCGATAATTCTTGTCTAGCTCTTCATTACTGTTATTTGTATATACACTGTTAAATTGTACATGTTGATTTGTAGGTGCGTTGCCTTAGCCTCGTCACTACTTCGTCGAGGTTAGACTCGATACTTACAAGTACATGGGGTCGGTTGTACTGATACAACACTCTGCACTTTCTTTGCATACTTTGGTACCGCCTCGGGTTGATCGAGATTTTTAGCTGTTGGACTCGATATCCGTAGACTCAAGGTAGATCTGTCGGCATTCACAGTCCTTGAAGTCCCCGTCTATCTTTTCAGTTTTACTATTTCTTTCATCCAAACTATTGTATTTCTTTCAGACTATTACTTCTAATGAATTCTAGAATGCTCGTGAATTGTGACTCCAAATCCGGGTGGTAGTAATTAATATAGTTTTTATATTATTCCGCACTTATTATATTTCATCTTAGCTAATCATTGTCATTTATTGAATGGAAATAAGGATTGGCTTTAATAATTCTCTAACGTTGGCTTGCGTAGCAAGTAAAATGGTAGACGCCATCACGGTCCCAATGGTGGGAATATCGGGTCGTGACACTTCTTCAAAACCAACTGCCCTGATGTGAATTGCCGAGGTTTCACTTTTCTATTGAACGTATTGGCCATCCTATTTTGATACAGCTGACCATGACAAATCCTTCCATTCTCTTTTTATCAATGAGCATAAGTTGTTCTTACCTAACACATATCCGTTCTGCATCATCTAGCTTGGCTTTCTGGATAACTCTCAAAGATGGTATCTCGACCTCTCCGGGTATCACAACAAAGATGGTATCTCGACCTCTCCGGGTATCACAACATCTATGCCATGTACCAACAAGTATGGTGTTGCCCCAGTAGATGTTCTTATGGTAGTGCGGTAACCCAGTAAGGCAAAGGATAGCTTCTCATGCCATTGCATGTGATTGTCCACTTATCTTTTTAAAGATTCTATATATGTTTTTGTTGGTTGCTTAAACTGCTCCATTCATTTGTGGCCTATAGGCTATGGAGTTGCGGTGGATGATTATGAACTTCTCGTAAATCTCCCTCATGAGATCGCTATTGAGATTGGCTGCATTATGAATTATGATTGAATCTGGTATCCCCAATCGATAAACTATGTTGTTACAGTCGAAATCTAACACCACCTTCTTCGTGACAGCCTTGTATGTAGAAGCTTTGACCCATTTTGTGAAGTAGTCAATACCAAGATTAAATGATGCCCGTTCAATGCAACGGGTTCTATAGATCACATCTATGCCCCAAGTGGCAAATGGTCAAGGAGAACCTACTCCGTTTAACTCATTCGGTAGAACCCGGATGAAATCCCGGTGAATCTAACATTGCGAGATGTTTGCACGTAGCAGATGCTATCACTTTCTATGGTCACCAAAAGAATCCGGCTCTCAAAATCTTCTTAGCTAAGGTTAAACCATTCATGTGAGATCTGAACGTTCTTGTATGTATTTCCTCCAATAATCTTGTTGCTTCAGCGTCATCCACACCCCTTAACAGACCCAAATCTGGGGTCCTCCTATACAGGACTTCCCCGTTAAGGAAAATGTGATTTGCTAGTCTTCTTAATACTCGCTTCTGACCATTAGTGTTATTTTCTAGGTACTCTCTTGTTTCAAAAAACCTTTGATTTCTTGGTTCCAAGGCCTACTATATAGCTCTTCATCTACGTGGAAAGAGTATGCATGCTAATCCCGAACCTCTATCTCGATAGGGTTGATGTAATTCTTGTCTGGGTGTTGGATCATGGATGACAAAGTTGCGAGAGCATCGGCGAACGCATTCTGGTTTCTAGGCACATGTTTGAAGTCGATCTTGGGGAAATTTTTACATAACTCCTTCATGCAATGCATGTATGTAAAGATCTTGACATTCTTGGTGGTCCACTCACCCTGAACTTGATATATCAACAAATAAGAATCTCGTATCACCAAAAGCTCTTTGATGTTCACGTCGACTGCAATCCTAATCCCGAGGATTCATGCCTCATATTCCTCCATATTACTTGTTTAAGGGAACCTTATCTTAGCTAAGTAGGATAATGTTGTCCCGGCTTCGAAATTAGGACTGCCCCAATCTCATCACGTCCTTCTTGCTTTTGGGTGGAGACAAGTCTTGAATGGCCTTGATCTTTGAGGGGTCTAGTTCTATCCCTTTTCTGCTGACGATAAAGCCTAATAGTTACGGGGACTCCAACATACATTTTGCAGTATTCAACTTTAAATTGTACCTTTACAATCGGTCAAAGAACTTCCTTAAGTCGTTCAAATGATTTTAACTCTTTCAAGACTTGATGATGATGTCATCCACATATACCTCGATCTATTTGTGGAACATGTCGTGAAAGAGGTTTGTCATGGCCCTCATGTAGGTAGCACCGGCGTTCTTCAGACCGAACAACATGACACTATAGCAATATACTCCCCATGGTGTGGTGAATGCTTTCTTTTCTACATCTTCTTCATGCATCAAAATCTGGTGGTATCCAGGAAACAATTCACGAACGATTGTAACTCGTGTTTTGCACAGTTGTCGATAAGGATATGGATATTCTAAAGAGGAAAGTCATCCTTTGGACTGGCTTTGTTGAGATATCGGTAGTCCACGCATATGCTAATCTTCCCTTCCTTCTTCAGTACCGGTACGACGTTTGCCAGCCATGTAGGGTAATTGGTGACCTCACCACATTTGCTTCTATCTTGTTAGTGACTTCTTCTTTGATTTTTAGATTCAAATCTGGTTTGAATTTTTTGGGTTTCCATTTGGCTGTTGGGCTGGCGGGATCAGTGGGCAATCGGTGTGAGATGGTGTCAATACTCAAATTGGGCATGTCGTCATATGACCAAGCGAATACATCGATGTATTGTCGGAAGAGCTCTACCAATTCTTCCTTCTGTTCTGCTTTCAAGTGGATGTTGATTCGAGTCTACTTCACATCTTCTTCACATCCAAAGTTAATCACTTTTGTTTCTTCATGATTGGGCTTTTTCTGGCTTTCTAGCTGCTCAATCTCTTGCAGGTGGTTCTCAGGCATCATACTGTCGTCGTACTCTTCATAGTCCGGATCATTTTGCTCACTAGTTTCGTTACATGTCATAATCGCAAAATGCGAGTTTTTATTGATTTGATTACTAAAAAGATAAATTGAGTATAAATAAAGATAAAGATGAGTTTGTGATGATTTCAGGAAAGTAATTTTTTTATTTAACCAAAATGAACGTATCAGCGTTCAAAGAGGCAATTTAACAAAAAGGTACAGGCATGGTTCTAGCCTCAATTGACCATTCGCTTTTTTCAAAATTATTACAATTCCCCACTACCAAGACTCCCGCCAAACCAGAGACTAGCAGTCCAGTTTTGCAATGTCTCTCTAGGTTCGGCATCCCGAATAGTCGGTGTCTTGATATCAGTTTCGTCGCAACATTCCTCGATCACGGCAACAAAAACTCTTTCCATTCTATCATTGATATAATCATCTAGTGGTGAGTTCTGATCAGGGCCCAGAATACGCTCTGGTACCAAAACCGTCTTCCTAGGGTTATCGTTATATGTTCTTCCAATGATAGGCTGATACCCCAATCCAGCGGTACTTTTTTGCCTATTCAATTCAATTGACTCTATTATCCCATATGATCGAGCTCCCAGCCCAGTCCCTGGTCGGTATCCATATTTCATCATTTCCTGCACTGCCATCTTTGAGCTATACTGCTACTGCATCCTGTGATTCTGATCATTCTCCTCCATTTATATTGCTGGCATGATCTTGATGGCATGGATGGCGACCCCATCTAATCCTTCTATGAAAGGAACTGCATGCTCTAAGTAAGCTGACCGACTTCACTCCCCATGTATCACAATCTCCTGGAAATCCCACTCGAATTTCATACATTGATAGAGAGTGGAGGGAACTGCCCCTGCCATGTGTATCCATGGCCTTCCTAATAGTAGATTGTATGAATAAAAAATGTCCATCACTTGAAACAATATTGGGAACTCAACTGGGCAAAATTTCAAGGCTAAGTAGATATCTTAGATGACATCCTTCTGCGACCTATCGAAAGCCCTTACTGTGACATGGCTCCCTTTCACTTCCCTCAAATGCCCAATTCTCGCAGAGTAGAGAACGGAAAAATATTTATTCTGGATCCTCCGTCGATAACCACCCGTGATACAACTTTGTCCCCACACTTGACTGTGATGTGCATAGCCTTGTTGTGGTCCATAGCCTCCATAGGAAGTTCATCTCATCGAAAGGAAATCTTGTTTACTTTGACCATCTTCCTATTGGTTTCTGCTAGTGCTTCGCTAGTGGTACTTCCTGGCACACTTGCCCCGCTTAGCACTTTTACCAAAGAATCCTTGTTACTGTTGGAGCTCATCAACAAATCCATAATTGATATGCGGGTAGGGGTCTTCCTCAACTGTTCTTCTATGACATTTTCTTTAATCGGCATCCTCCTCCAAAACTCTACTGCCTCCATGTCTGTTGTGTTTCTCTTCTGATTCTACTCTCTACTCATGATCCCGCAGTTCACCTTTTCTGGAGCGTTACACCTTCTTGACCAAGTCATCAGGTGAGCAGCTACAGTGTCTTTCATTTTTTCCTTTCCCTTTGACTGATGAGTCCACGAAACTTCCTTATATACTTGACTCCCTTCATCTCTAACAGTGGTGGTAGACCGTTGTTGATATGTCTGAACTAACATAGGAGGTTTCAACTGCACAGTAATCAATGGAGTTACCCAAGGGGGTGTTCTTGCAGCTTCAGCATTCCCAATGGTAACAATGGTCCCTTTCAAGTAATAGTCCTCGTCTAATGCAATTATGTTCGCTCCTTGGTTTCTGTGATTTGGTTGTGGGTTACGATTTACATTGGTAGTGTTGGGGTGCGCTGGATAGCTCCACTTTTAATCAATAGTTTGATCTCATTCTTCAATCTACAACAATCCTTGGTATCATGCCTAGGAACACCTTAATGATAGGCGCAATGCTTGCTTCCATAGAAATATTTGTAGGGTTGGTCAAGGATATTTCCTTCCACATGGTATATCAATTTGTCTCTTCTTAATCGTTCGAACTATTGGGCTAAAGGCTCATCAATTTGGGTTAAGTTTATGGGCGTGACTTGGGTGCATAGGCATGTCTATTTTGGTAGGTGGTGGTTTGAACTGGAGCATAAGGTCGTGGTGGGTTTGGATGTATATTGGCTTGGGGCGGGTTATAATGGGGTTGAGCATTATAGTATGGTTGGGTGTTATATACTGGGGTATAAGTGAGGATGAGTGTTTGTGGGGTAGGCGTTGTTTCGACGAGGAGGACTTGACTGATAGTAAGGGGCAGTCGCCTTTACTTCCTCTTTCTTCTTCTTTCCACTTCCGGTTCAATTGGATTGTATAGCCTTGCTAGTAGCTTGTAGCACAACCATTGACTCTATCTTTCTTCACTTGATACATTCCTCCAAGAAATCTCCCATTTAAACTAGGTTGAGAAATGTCTTACCCATCATCGTTTTGAAATAAATTCCCTCTTGCGCATGGATAAAGTACCTAGTTTTCTCCAACGGAGGTTGAGTCCTAGCAGCTTTTGATCTCTAACGGCGAGCATATTCTTGAAATGATTCAAAGGGCTTATTCTGCAGTTCACCAAAGCGAATCAGTCCGGAGTGACCTCAATGTTGAATCTGAAGCGATTCATAAAATCTTCATCCATGTCCTATCACTCCCTCAAATTTCTAGGGTCTTGTCTGGTATACCAAGCAAGCGTTTCTCCAGTCAGACTCCTTATAAATAGTTTCATTCTTAGATTTTTACTTCTCCCCACTCCGACCAACTTGTCACGATATGCCCTTAAAAGAGCGTATGGGTCGCTTGTTCCGTAACAAATGTCGAACTTTGGAGGTTTGTACCCTGCGGGCATATCAGCATCGGGATGTATGCATAGTTCTTCATAATCCAAGCTCTCTCTCCCTCGAGCAACTTGGAGATTCTTCATCTGTTTCCTCAATACTCGTAGTTTTTCCGATACCGACTCCTCTTCCTTGTATTTTGATTCTTTCTCTATCTCAGCAAGTTGGTCTATCTCATAGGACACTCTGACCGTGATGAGCGCGGTAAATGTAGGCTCAGAATCGGCATATACAGGTGAAACGTACCGCTCATGTGTGGCGGTGTGTGCCGCAGGTATATACCGTGTGTGGTTGTTGGTAAAAGTGACATTGTCACGAGGAGGGGTGTGAACCAAATTGGTAGTAGCTAGTGGAGTTTGTGGTTCTTTGACATAGTTTGGAACATAGGGTGTGTGTATATGCGGGTTTGGTGAATTTGCAGGGGTTACTGGTGGTATAACTGCAGTTGTGTGATTTGTGGTGATAGTAGTTGGGGTATTGGTTGTTTGTCGGATAGATGGAGGGAACTGGTCAGGGATTGAATCTAGGGAAGGGAAGCAGGGTGGTTGCGGAAGCATTGTCACGACCAAATGTGTTAGCTCCCAGATTTGTTGTGCTTCTTCTCTCAGTGACTCCATTTCCTGTTCCATTATAGCAACGTACTCGTCATTCCGAGTATCGTCCTTTCCCCCCGACCCCCCTGGGTTTTCGGCTACTACTAGAGCATTTTCGGCTGGGTCGTCGGTTGTAGCCATCTTTCCCTTGGATATCAGATTGTACAATGGCTCGGCCAGTTTTAAGTATCAACACAAACCAACCTCTATTTTCGGGGATAAAATAAAGAAATAAAGCGAGAAAATAAAGAAAAGAATAAGTTAGTTTCAGGGATTGCACAAATATAAGAACATAGAGCAGTTAGTTCACGTATTCAGACAAGCGCATTTTCTAAGATACGTAGGGAACTCTCTTTGCCGGAGTAGGCCTATAGCGCGAGTGTTTGACAAACAATAAGATTTTGATACATTAGTTCCGCAGCAAGTTTTTATTTTATTTGATAGGCTTTACGAGTTACAATAAGGCTTCATTACTGATACAAGATGGGATGATTGTCACAACATGGTTCTCAAAGTTCACAAACGATTGTGTGGGATTATAGTTCCACCCTTTGGGAATGGAAAGGTACAAAAAGGGAAATCAACTAGTAAACTAATAATCGTCCCCCGAGTCACCTCCCAAGCTTTCTTCTTCCAGCTCTTCCTTGGGGTTCTCTTCAACCTCATATTCATCCTCGTCATTGTTGTACTCTGGTTCATCCTCGGGAACCTACTCTGGCTCCATTTTTTATTCAATATGTATTTATTCAATCACCTGGTCATGATCATCTGGTGGCGGCAGCATATGGTCGACCAACCCGGGAACTACTTGATGATGCATGGAAGTGGTGACGAGATAGTGGGGCAGCATTTCATAAATATCTGCAGAGCTTCTGCCAAATCCTCCAATCCAGTTAATCTTTCTCTACTGGGCCTGGCTAGCTCGCCCTGTTTGTTGATCCACACAAAGGACTCAGACGTGCATCAAGTCCCCATTGCCATTGTGATCACGTCGTTCCATTCATCTTGGAGCCTCCCCACCCTTGGGATCGGAATCTGTCAGTTTTAATCATCTTCATACAAAGATGTCCTTGACCAGAGAAGCACGTCTTGAATCAAACAAAATTGATTTAGCACCCTCAGAGGTGTGTACGGCTGAATAACTTCTAGTCCCACCAACTCAATGAAGTACTTCCCCGGGCTTCTCAAGATTGCACTGCCACCCAACCAGGAAAGTTTCCAATTTATGAATTCTCCACTCATATGGGTCAACATTTACCGCCACTCTTCATGGACATGTGGTGTAACCCAGTGCCTTATTCTTTCGTTAAGGCTCCGAATCATGTTACTGATGCAGACAAAATAGTCAACGGTAGCCTCTCTTTGGAAGAAATATTTTGTGGCCCGTATCTGGAGTAGCAACTTGCAGCCTATGAAACAATCAGATCCCCTTGAGTATGCCGACACTGCTAGAAATGTCTCTGCCAGTATCATAGGAATGAGGGTGACTTGTAGATTTCCCCGGATGGTTGCCAAAACCAGGGGCAACAGGTTGATATTGATTCGTCCCTTTCTTTGTGAGAAAACAAGCACTCCTAACAATGCTAGAGAAAAGTTTAAGGGGCGAAGGCTCTACCATGCTTCTTGATCATACTGGAATTATTCAAGATGCCACTCATAGCTCTCCCGATGTCCTATTATATCAAATAGCTAGCCTAACTCACCCATCCATCTTTGACATTTCTCAAGTTTTTGTTTCTTGTCCGACCCAATACATGGAGGAACCTGTGGTCTGGCATGCCGACTGGTAGTATTGGTTTCCTGCCGGCGAATGGCAACTCCATGAAGCTATTAGCCCCCTCCAGTGTAGGCATCAACACACAATCAATAATTTTGAAGACTTCTTTGGATTGGTCCAAAATCACTATTAACAGCCTAGTAAGGACTTTGTTGGCTCGAGTGTACATCAAGGCGCTCAGTGATTCCAGGGGTGTTCTGATCTCGCTCACGTGCTCCCGTAAAATTTTCCTCCACCACTACTTCAACATGTGATGTCAACCCACAACCATGTTAACCTCAGGGACGTTGCGGTTGATTTCCATGTAAAGAGGTAAAAGGTTTGGTACGTGTTGACTCCGGATCTTTAATGTGTTATCTGGATTGGTTCGTCGTTCCACAGAGAGCATGTCGTTGGGTGCATATGCCGTTGACATTAAGGTGGCATTCCTAATCATGAGTCAATATCAAGGACTGACCCACCTAAGGTTTATGCAACATGAGCTATGTTTGCTAAGAGTAGAGTGTTTCTTAATTTCGGAGTTGGACTGAATAACTACGAGATATTATGTCAGTTGGCTTGACAAAGTCGTTCTCTGAAACTAGAGAGTTTTGTAATAAGGTTTGGAGTGGTGTAAAAGACAACCCTCGTATGTAATTTGTGTGTGATTGTGTATATCCAAGACTCGATAGGAAAGATGTGATGACAGTGTATAAAGCAGTAACATATAATTGTGATAAAGTAGTAATATAAGCAAACAGATAAGGATGTATCAGCATGTTGAAAGTGTAAGCAAGTAGAATGAAGAGAATAAACATGTATTTGAAGGTTAAACATAATCAAAGTAGAATATAACAAAACATCCTGAAAGTTCAAGTCTAACCTAAATCTGCTAAGGCCAGAACCTAAGTGTAAAAATTCTCAGCAGAGTCGTCATGTTATAGTACCTTATTTTGCACTAGTCAAAATAAAAATTCAACTAATGGTCCATCTGAAGTTGATAAACAAAAGTCGCCACCTAATATTTTAAGATATAGTAGGGCACCTATGGGTTTATAAAATTATTATACTAATGGTCTACTAATCGATTAGATTGGGTTAGAGTTCTAGTTATTCTAAGGGTAAGAAATTAGGCTCCCCTCAAAATCTACCTGAGGTAGCTTCTTAAGCTTAGGCTAGGTTCGAGGAAAAATGTCTATATTATGCGTAGTCGTGTTTTTTAAAGCCTATGAAATTGTCCTAAGCTTTAGCTAAAAGTCGGCTACTTGAGAAAAGGTAGTGTATATACTTTAAAAAGATACTATATATTTTTGGGATAATCTTGAAAAGAAATCGCCCTTTAATATATGTACACTTATTAAGTTGAAAACTATATACACTTTGAATAATCTTGTAAGAACTCTTTCGATTGAATGAAGTTGTATATTTTAGGGAAAATGTCACTTAGTAAATAGATGACTACTTGAAATTAGGTCTTAAGTTGGAATGGGTATACCTTTATTTGGAAATCAAGTTCAACCGAAACCTCATACTTTGAAATTCGTTGAAGTCCATCAGTTCATAAGCATCCGTTGTATTTGATTTTAGTTTTTGAAAACGGTTTCGTAATTATTTTTCGTAATTCTGATTTTTTTCAAGAGAATTCATTTTGCTTTTGAATCTGTCAAAGTCCAACCTTATTGGAAACGGTTAGTAATAACAAGATAAGATCTTTCATTTGTTAAGAATATAAATAAGTAATAAAAAATTATAGGTGTTTAAATAGCAGAATTTCTGATTTTTTATTTTTTTTACCTATGAGCTTTGGTTTGCCTATGTTCCTACAAGAACAATAAAATATCCAACACATTCAATATGGTTAGTTTCTCTAAAGTATATATATATATATACACATAGGCAGTAAAAAACAACAAGTGCAATTAAAGGAAGGGGAAAGGAGAACCGGACTCTCGCTGTGGGCTAGCAAATGTTCAAGCCCAACATAATGTGCACGAACAACAGACTCGACAGGAATGCGATGACCCACATCTGAAAGTGGACTTGAGCTCCAAATGGGCTCGGCAGGCCCAAATTGAATTCATGCATACAAAGAAAAGAAAATAATTAACGTATATCAATTTCAAAAGATAAGTAAGACAAAGATTATACCAAATGGTAATAGAGAGCTGAAGAATGTAGTGAGGCAGATTTTATTTATGCCAATTCTATGAGGACTCATAAGAGTTGGTGACTAAAAGCTTGGTGTAAATCCTCATTTGTGGATATAATCCCTCATTTGAGCCCTTGGAATTTCATAGTGCACGATGGTCTCACGGACCCCGAGCAGTACTTGTGTCAAGGAGAGAGATCATAACCAAATTGAGCTTTCACATCCAAATACCCTTAACCACCCACTATTAATCTTCCTTAGAGGTTTAAACACAAACTAAAGAATCAACAGAGTAACTTTATACTACTAAGATATAAACAGTAGGTACAAAAGTCATGGTAAACCCTTTAAAGATTCAAACACACAAATAACTTAACAGCGTTGAACAAATGGGATGTTGTAATTCATTATCAAAGCACAAAAGCAAACAAGGGCACAATATTGACTTAAGAGGAATCATATCAGAGTCATGAGATCACACTGAAGACAAAGTAAAGCAAGAAAACAAAGTGCAGTCAAGATACATGTTTCATTTCTCATAGATTTTAGACTCATAAGTGTTACAATCAAGTATCCCACAGAGATGAGCATAATCTTTCATAAATCTTCTAAGTGAGTTCAGATCAAAGGTCTTGTTCACAGGTGTTTCTAAAGTCTCAGCATTGTTAACAACAAGCCTATACATTATCATTTTGACACCGAAGCTGATTATTCTAATCATAATTCCTCAAGGGGGCATGCCAATTTATCACGACCCAAAATCCACTATAGGTCGTGATGGCACCTAACGCCACCGTCAAGCAAGACAAGAGTGATTTATCAATTTAATTACTCATTTTTATTACTTTCAAAATCATAGATTTTAATAAGGAAGGAGATTTACACTTCTAAATCCACGGGAATGTGCAACATTTGTAGTTTATAAATAAATTTAAAGGCGATAATAATATACAAAACCTTAAGCATCAACTAGTATAACCCCAAAACCCGGTGTCACAAGTGCATGAGAATTTTCTACAATAATAATACAACATCTGTCCAGAATATAAATAAGACCGAATAAAATAAATAGTACGATGGAGACTCGGTGGACTGGGATGCATAGCCTGGAATGCAGCTCACATAAAGTCCCCTCAACAGGTGTGCCTACGCGCCAGGATGATCACCAAACATACCTCTCAGATCCTGCACATTTAGTGCAGAAGTGTAGCATGAGTACGTAAATCAACGTGTACCCAATAAGTATCGAACCTAACCTCGGAGTAGTAGTGACTAGGGGTCGACATCGACGCTTACTAGAGGTCCAATAAAGCAATATAATAAATCATAAGCAGATATGAAGCACACAACAACAGTGGAGTAAATCTGTAAGTTACATAATCTTCCAAATATTTCTTTTAAAGTATGCATTTCTCAATCTTGTATTCTACCTTAACAGCTTAGAAAATGTCAAGTGCCAATATCAAATGAATAAGGAATACCATATAAAATGCCGGGCATCAGTGGACAGATAATCTTGTGAATGTTCGGACTATCAGCGATATAACGCACGATTATACCGAGGTCGTTCGGCCCGATCCAGAATAATGAGTACACTGCCGAGGGTCGAGTGATACAAACCATAGACGCATCTATTATACTGCCGAGGTGTTTGGCCCGTTCTACAAGAAAGGAATAAAATTATCGAATTACGAGGCACATGCTTACAATATAGTACGTGGACTCAATAATAAATATACCCCTTTTATATTTATCAAATATCTTGGAAACAACTCAAGGCGATAAAACTCAGCCAAATATATTTAAGTGTTTCTAAATCCATTTCAGTTAAAATTTCAATTAATTAAACAAGCATAATGAGTCCAAACAATTTAAATATTATATGATAAAGTCCTAAGCCTACCCGGACATAATCATGCTTTAGCTACGTATGGACTCTCGTCACCTCGTGCGTACGTGGTACCCACAACTAATTGCATATAACAATAAATATCACCTAGGTCTAGTTTCCCCCTTCACAAGGTTAGAGAAAAGACTTACCTCACTACGAAGTTCCATAACCGGCTTCCACGTTCAAATCCACATATAAACCATGGATTTAACTCACAATATGTAGGAATTACTTACCTTCACATAGATGATGAAAATCTCCCCTCCAAGAGCTCCAAAAATCGCCCAACCAAATGAAAATTTGAGAGAAATGGGCTAAGTCTCGGATTAAAAAGACCCTACTGCCCAGCGACCATCGCACATGCGGTCAATTATCCGCTTCTGCGGCTCTGCACCTACGGAAAGTCCATCGTAGGTTTAGCTCCAGCTCAACCTAGCATCCCTCTCTTTTACGCCCCAAGTAGCGCATCTGCGCTTTCGCTTTTATGGGCCTCAAGCGCTTCTGCGCTCGCACACCTGCGCGAACATTTCCGCTTCTGTGGCCTAGGCCTTCTTGGACATCCTCTGCTTCTGCGACATCTTCTCTGTATCTGTGATTCGCATGTGCGGAAATTTTCTCTCATCTACGCTCCCAGACATCCTCCACAAAAATCACACCTGCGATGGACACTTCGCACCTGCGTGACCGCACCTGTGGCCACTCCTTCCGCAGCTGCGATAGCACCAGACTTCAGGAGCATCATCAGGTCCTTAACTCCAAGTTTCTGTCCGTTTTCAATCCATACCAACCCGAGGACCCCGGGACTCCATCCGAACGTACCAATACAGCCCAAAACACAATATGGACTAAGTCGAAGCCTTGAATCACTCCCAACAACATCAAATCTACTAATCGACGATCGAAACCTTTCTTTAAGCATTCAAACTTTTAAACTTCGACGAACACGTCCGAATCATATCAAAACATTCCGGAATGACGCCAAACTTTGCGCACAAGTAATAAATCACAATGCGAATCTATTCCAAGGCTCAGAATCCAAAACGGATTTCGATAACACCAAAGTCCACTTCAATTCAAACTTAACAAATTCTAAAACCTTCAAAATGCCAACCTTCCACAATAAGCTCCGAAATGCTCCCGGGTGATCCATTACTCAACCCGAACATACACCCAAGTCCAAAATCATCATACAAACCTATTGGAACCTTCAAATCCCGATTCCGATATCGTTTACTCAAAAGTCAAACCTTAGTCAATTCTTCCAACTTAAAGCTTCCGAATTTAGAATTTTCTTTCCAAATCAACTCCGAACATCCCAAAATTCAATTTCGACCACACGTACAAGTCATAATACATGAAGTGAAGCTATTCAAGGCCTCACACCGTCGAAGGACGCGCTAGAGCTCAAAATGACCAGTCGGGTCGTTACATTCTCCCCCACTTAAACATGTGTTCATCCTTGAACGTGCTAAGGACTGCTCCGAAGTTTTCCAAAAATAATTATTTAACACCTCGTGTACTTAGTCATGCCACCACAACCCAGTTGAGCAGATTAGCTCGAGCCAGACCGATGATCCTTCCTATAACGTGAGCTAACAAGCTTCAAAACCAAATTCCAACTTCCGAAATTTTCCACGAGACCCGATTCTAACATACGAACACCGCATCAATCACCAGACACTGTACCCAACATGACCGTGCTCCTCCGCTGAAATCACACCATGCACCACGTAAGTAGCTTGAACATAATAACATCCTCCGACCATAATAGCTGTAATTCCATGAACCCGGTGCCCGCAATATACCTCATAACACATATAAGCCCTGATCCAACTCTTGTAATACACCCACGATGGAATAGATATGTAAAAGCTAATAACCACCTACCGAATCAACAAATCATGAATCTCTCCTCCGGACAAGAACCATTACCTCATCCTGAACTAAATAACAATATTTGCTCTTTAATATACCCTACATAACTCTGATCGCACTTATCCTTGGACCAACACCCTCGTCTCACCCAGTACAAGCTGCTCAGGCAATAAGCCATCTCACACATTGCCCAACATTTCATATGATGCCATCAATGCAACAACAAACTATAACTTGAATATGACACATAAAGAACAACAAACTCTGGGAAAGAACTACCCAGCCCGCGTAACAAATTATACGGCCGAATAGATGCTATGAACCTACCTCATGGATGAAAAACAAGGCACATAAAATAAGTGTAAGGAACTATGCAAAACATCTTACTGTTGCGGCGTGCAACCCGATCCAATATGACACTGCTGGGGCGTGCAACGCGATCCACACAGCATGCCCGTGGCGGCATGCCATCCAATCCAAATAATATACCCATGGCAGTGTGCCACCCGATCCGCACATAACAATGAAGAAGAAAACACACATCAAGTCGTAACGCTTATACTTACCAATGCCTGAATATCGACCACAAGCAAACCAAGTGCATAATACAAATCCTAGGGAGACAGATAGTGCCATACGCTACGAAACCCAAGCACAACTATGGTGCGATAAGTGACATGCATCTCGAGAGCCATCCTGCTCATATAACACCACAAGCTACACAGGACCTCAGCACATGTGTGAATAATCAACTCGTCTCATAACCCACATGGCACAATAGAGATTACACAGAATAGCTGATGACGGGAATAACATCCAATGCCCGACGACTCCTCCGTAAGAAATGTTATGACGAATGAACACATCCGACCTAACATAGAGCACACATTCACATTAGACCCACCAACGGACCTCAAACCAATTCTGATCATACCATACTGGCCAATAACCTTCCAAGGATCCACAATGCCCCCTTTCATGACACACACGAGCAGCCATCCACTCCAGACCAAACTCCTACAATTCATAACCAAGGAATAGAGCGCCTTCCAGGCATAAACTCTCACATTAAAGATAGTACCAAAAATCTCCGTACTTGGGTTCAATCTTTAACAATCAAGTGACTAACATGTCACACTTTTACAAATCTCCCCGTGGGATACGCTCCCATGACCTTCCGCACCAGGTAGCAAAGTCTGCACCTCCATACCACCAACCATACTAAGCAGTAAAGCAATTCAAGAACTTGCAAATCAATACACAATGCTTATTCCACAGAACACCATTCCTAGGCGACACTAGGATAATGTCAGCTTACTCTGAACATCTAAATTCTTCCCAGCTCATCCGAGCTCGTGACGTCCTTGTCATCACCGAACCGCAACCTTAATCCTCAACTTTCAAATTCCCATGCCGCTCATTGCACCTATCATGCCGTTACGCGATAATACAATTATTCATCATAACACTTGAACTAATAGTAGAATAAACACTTCATTGGCTAGAAACCTTTCACTTACCTCGTTTCAGAAGAACCAATGCTACACGCAACTAAATTCCCAAATCGCAGAAAATACGAACCTCAAGTCGTGATCTAAATCGCCATGACTCTTCCGGAATCCATTTACATAACAAGGCCATTTGAATCAAATAACTCACAAATCAATCAAGTTAGGATGGCTGTCGAGCCCACATGTACAACCATAAACCACATGTATAACTTCACACGCCGAAGGAACTGATCATTGGCACAATCATGCTGATTCAACCATTACTAACTGAACCAACTTCTTCCAATTCACTCTTTATTTGCCTTAGAAATAATAGTAGCTCCATTCAAGAATCATAACGAAACTCAACAACACCCCTCCCGAGTGACCCTCTTCACGAGACCACATCGTCTCAATAACCATGAACCATCTCATACCTTCCTCATGTGCACAATAGCATCTCCAACTGGTACACCTATTCTGAAAGACCTCCCGCGAATCCGAAACTGTTCCTCCCATTTTTCCAATACTGCCCCGCAGACCCGATGATAACATAGAAAATTCCCCAAGTATTCTTCACACCTTGCTGCAAAATCCCGGTCTCCGACCACATAACGAACCCATTAGAACCACTGTTGAGGGTCACCCGCTCTAACTTGGTCCCGAACATAAGCCAAGCTGTAGTGCACTGTCAGCACATGAACACTCCCAAAGAAGTAACCGAATGAATTAGTTTTCCTTGCACATCATATCTACCAGAAGAATAAACTCTAAGTCTCCTCAAAATCTGTTCATGAATCGATAAGGCGAAATATAACACACATTCATCAAATTATTTGCTCGAACTACCCATGATGTTTCCTTTTCATAGTCATAAATAATCCACATAATGTAGAGCCCATAACGATTCCTCCTTCCCAATCACCATGATCTCGCACCGTTAACCCGCTAAATTCTCGAAACCTCCTATTAAACGTTTCATAAAACATCCCGAATTATCAGCCACAATTGCCTGTTTGACCTTCCGCTGGATAATAAGTAGAACTCTTCGTAGAAACTTCATCAAAATCATGCAACCGCGAACCTGCTCACAAGAGATATCCCACATGTGGAATTCCCTTCCGATATCTCCCAACGACGCTGCACTGGGTACAACTACCACGAATTCAGTAAACCCTCCTGAGCCCGTGCTCGTCCACCAGCTGTACAAGTTTGTTCAGTCCCAATTGACATCAACTGAAAGTCCGACGATACATTCCAAACTCGAAGTCACGTTTCACACCTCTTTATTTCCAGCAAACTCCCGCTGCCATAATCAAGCTTCCTCCGTCCGGCAGCCACCATCCCAAAATGAAATGCATAGGCTTAGTCATTATCCACCATGATTCCCAAATTGCTCTAAACTTTCCTCAAAGCAAGTGGCTTTCCTGCCACATAATCCATATGCTACTCTGCCACTCCGACATCGGTTAAACTACCTCATTTAAGCAACTTGTCGACCTCTGCACTACATACTTGACCTGCTAGTAATTTGACCACCGTGAGACACCTCCCACCATGTCCTTCCTCATTCTTCGCTGCCTAAATGTTACCTCAAATAAAAATACTTCTCTGTAGAACCTGAACTAATAAATTGCTACCAACTTTTCGAGTCATTCACTGCCGCGATCCATAAATAAGCACCCTACCATTACACCAACATTGTGTGATAATAACTCAGGAACATCATAGAAATTTGTGCATAGCCTCAAACTATAGGAAATATAGATACTGAGCTAAAACGATAGAACATCCTTACGCAAGGCAACGATAATAGCATGCTCGAATACGTAGGGAAAACATCCTGCACCACGTCTGCAGTACCGCTACAACTCCCCGATGCCCAATTGATAACACGCGCTTCACATAGCATAAGATTGAGTAGGAAGGGAGTAAATGAATAAGCCTCAAAGGAATCAAATCACACGATGTAGAATCAAGAAGGGAAGTTCTCCTAGCAACCCTGTAGCCTCTCGAAGATAAGTACAGACGTCTTCGTATCGATCCGCAAGATTATACTGGACTTGCTCATGACTCGTGAGACCTAAGTCAACCTAACATTCTAATACAAAGCTGTCACGACCCAAATTCCACTATAGGTCGTGATGGCGCCTAACACCACCGTCAGGCAAGCCAACGGTGAGTTATTATTTTAATTACTCATTTTTATTACTTTTGAAATCATAGATTTTAGTAAGGAATGAGATTTACACTTCTAAATCCACGGGAACATGCAACATTTGTAGTTTATAAAAGAAATTAAAGTCGATAACAATATACAAAACCGTAAGCATCAACTAGTATAACCCCAAAACCCGGTGTCACAAGTGCATGAGCATTTTACAAGGACTACAATAATAATCCATCATCTGTCCAGAATATAAATAAGGCAGGATAAAATAAATAGTACGGTGGAGACTCGGTGGACTGCGATACGTAGCCTGGAATGTAGCTTACATAAAGTCCCCTCAACAGGTGCGCCTACGTGCCAGGATGATCACCAAACAAACTTGTCAGATCCTGCACATTTAGTGCAGAAGTGCAGAATGAGTATGTAAATCAACGCGTACCCAGTAAGTATCTAGCTTAACCCCGGAGAAGTAGTGACGAGGGGTTGACATCTACACTTACTAGAGGTCCAATAAAGCAATATTATAAATCATAAGCAGATATGAAGCACACAACAATAGTGGAGTAAATCTGTAAGTTACATAATCTTCCAAATATTTCTTTTAGAATATGAATTTCTCAATCTTGTATTATACCTTAATAGCTCAGAAAATTTCAAGTGCCAATATCAAATGAGAAAGGAATACCATATAAAATTTTGGGCATCAATGGAAAGATAATCTGGTGAATGTTCGGACTACCAGCGATATAACGCACGATTATGCCGAGGTCATTCAGCCCGATCCAAATTAATGTGTACACTGTAGAGGGTCGAATGACATGAATCATAGATGCATCTATTATACTGTCGAGGCCTTCAGTCCGCTCTACAAGAAAGGATGGAAATTATCGAATTACGAAGCACGTGCTTACAATATAGTACATGGGCACAATGATAAATATGCCCCTTTACATTTATCAAATATTTAGGCAACAACTCAAGGTGACAAAGCTCGGCCTAATATATTTATGTGTTTCTAAATCCATTTCAGTTAAAATTTCAATTAATTAAACTAGCAGAATGAGTCCAAACAATTTAAATATTATATGATAAAGTCCTAAGTCTACCCGTACATAATCATGCTTTAGCTACGTACGGACTCTCCTCACCTCGTGCGTACGTGGTACCCACATCTAGTTGCACATAACAATAAATATCACCTAGGGGTAGTTTTTCCCTCACAAGGTTAGACAGGAGACTTACCTCGCTCTGAAGTTCCATAACTGGCTCCCGCACCTCTCTAACACCTCAAACCAAAGCCTATCGATCCAAAACTAGTCAAAAAATGTGTAAATCAATCAAAATATACTCCAATGCTTACAATTTAACATTTTATAACAATTCCCAACTCCCCTCCAAAAAATAATAAAGTCAACCCTCGGGCCCATGTGCCTGGATACCGAACATTTTCTAAGATAAACTTTACCTATGACACCACAAACTCAAATATATAATTTATTCCAAATTTCATATCTAATTTTGTGGTCAAAATCCAAAAATACTAATTTCTAGGTTTTCTACCAAAATCCCAAATTTCTACTAATTGCTATGTTCAAATCCACATATAAACCATGTATTTAACTCACAATATGTGGGAATTACTTACCTCGACATAGATGATGAAAATCTACCCTCCAAGAGCTCCAAAAATCGGCCAACCAAATGACAATCTGAGAGAAATGGGCTAAGTCTTGGTTTAAAAACACCCCACTGCACAGAGACCTTCGCACCTGCGGTCAATTAGCCTCTTCAGCGGCTCCGCGCCTGCAGAAAATCAATCTCAGGTGCGGCTCTAGCTCAACCAAGCAGCCCTAGCTTCTGCAGCCCAAGTATCGCATCTACGCTTTCACTTTTGCGGGCCTCAAGCGCTTTTGCGCTCGCGCACCTGCGTGATCATGTCCGCTTCTACGGCCCAAGCCTTCTTGGCCAAACGCCGCTTCTGCGACATCTTCTCCGCATTTGCGCTCCCATACTTCCACCACAAAAATTGCACCTGTGATGGACACTTTGCACCTGCGTGACCGCAGCGGCAGCAACTCCTTCCGCAGGTGCGATGGCACCAGACATCAACAATATCAGCAAGTCCTCAACTCGAGGACCCCATTTGAACGTACCAATGCAACCCAAAATATAATTCGTACTTAGCTGAAACCTCAAATCACTCCCAACAACATCAAATGTATGAATCAATGATCGAAACCTTTCCTTAAACTTTTAAACTTTGACGAACGCGTCTGAATCATATCAAAACATTCCAGAATGACACCAAACTTTGTGCACAAGTAATAAATCATAATACGAACCTATTCCAAGGCTCGGAATCCCAAACGGACTTTGAGAACAACAAAGTTCACTTCATTTAAAACTTAAGAAATTCTAAAACCATCAAAATGCCAACTTTTCACAATAAGCGTCCAAATGCTCCCGAATGATCTGATACTCAACCCAAACATACGTCCAAGTCCAAAATCATCATACAAACCTATTGGAACCTTCAAATCCAAATTCCGATGTCGTTTACTTAAATGTCAAAATTTAATCAATTCATCCTACTTAAAGCTTCCGAATTTAGAATATTCTGTCCAAATCAACTCCGAACTTTCCGAAATTCAATTCCGACCACACGGACAAGTCATAATACATGAAGTGAAGCTATTCAAGGCTTCAAACCGGCAAATGACATGCTAGAGCTCAAAACAACTGGTTGGGTCGTTACACAATTAGTCAGGGTAGAAAAGTCATTAAAACAAAAAGAATTGATCTTAGTCTTACTCAATACTGACAGACCGATTATACCACACATAGTTTATCAAAATTTCTAACTATCAGACTTAANTCAAGGCTCGGAATCCCAAACGGACTTTGAGAACAACAAAGTTCACTTCATTTAAAACTTAAGAAATTCTAAAACCATCAAAATGCCAACTTTCCACAATAAGCGTCCAAATGCTCCCGAATGATCTGATACTCAACCCAAACATACGTCCAAGTCCAAAATCATCATACAAACCTATTGGAACCTTCAAATCCCAATTCCGATGTCGTTTACTTAAATGTCAAAATTTAATCAATTCATCCTACTTAAAGCTTCCGAATTTAGAATATTCTGTCCAAATCAACTCCGAACTTTCCGAAATTCAATTCCGACCACACGGACAAGTCCTAATACATGAAGTGAAGCTATTCAAGGCTTCAAACCGGCAAACGACATGCTAGAGCTCAAAACAACTGGTTGGCTCGTTACACAATTAGTCAGGGTAGAAAAGTCATTAAAACAAAAAGAATTGATCTTAGTCTTCTCAATACTGACAGACCGATTATACCACACATAGTTTATCAAAATTTCTAACTATCAGACTTA
>AWOL01S0137541.1:9118-21739 GCA_000715115.1 Nicotiana otophora
GTAAGATAGATATAAACATAATTAAGTTTTAAAAATACAGTATTGAAAGTAATTTTGCCATGCCCTAGACAGTATATGTACTTAGCTGCTCATGCTAAATACGTATACTGCCAAGATGGCTCTGATAACAATTTAAACGGAACGAAGTGCAGTAGATAAACAGTAAAGACAGTATAAGAAAAGCCCTTAAAAACTTACAAGATTTTATTGAGTGAATATTAAAAACATAGGAAAAGTAGAAAGTTTTGAGAATATTTAGGGAGAGAGGTCTTTGAAATTTGGGAAAATTTTTGATGCCTCTTACAATGGGAATGGGGGTCTTAAATAGAGTAGAAGAGAGATGCCTTTTCATCTTAGGCTTACAAATGTACCGCTTAAATTTGTTAGACAAAATTTTGTGGTAGACAAAGAATAAAGTGGGTAGTTTTACTTTTGAAAAAGTAAAGTGGTTGCTTTAGTGTAAAACAAAAAGGATAAGATTCCTTTTGTTTTGTCCGTCTCGAAAATGGATTTCTTTATTCGCAGTTGGGGTCCATGTAGGCCAAAGTTATTCCCTTTGGGTTGCACATGTCTTTGTTACTGCTTTCTCCTGATAAAGTAACATCTTCTATTAGCTGCATGATTTGACGTTCTTCGTAGTTGTCAATATTTTGCAGAGCTTGCTTGAGCTTTTCTTTGAGCGCTGCTTTTGAAGATGAAGATTTTGTAAGGATTTGTTGAACATTTGTCTTGGGAATCTGCTGTTGGGGAGTCCAGCTTTTGATTTTAATTTCTTTAGTCAGATATTTAATTCTATCAAATTCTGCCTTAAAGAAGTTCCAACTAATAATAAAAGAAATTCTTTTCTGAATAAAGTATTTGCACATTTTAATGTGTTCTGGTAAGGATGATATTGCCTCTTTGGTATGAAAATCTTCAAACCTGTTAAGGAATTGTTGAGGAAGTATTTCTTTGTTTCCTCCAAAAATGTTCCACCACTCGTAGAACCATCTTGAGATTATTGCCTTAGTGATTTCTAGGCAATACTTAATAAACCAAGTGTGTCCTGGCCTGAGGTATAAGAAGTTTAACTAGGCAGCTTTGTAGTCATGCCGGTTATATGTTTGAGGTCAGTGCATCATTGATAGTGCTATAGGTGTGTGCAAGTGATCAGCAAACCATTCAAATGGTGACAGTATTTTCTTAATAGTAACTCTAGAGTAGTTGATGTACTCCGAATTTTTATCGTTTAAAGTATGCTCTACTTCTATAGAATCAGTGTCAATAAGGATGACTTCATAGTACCTTCTTGTTTTATAGGGATTTTCGGTATCCACTAAATTAGGGATCAACTTCTAATTCCTCAATTCAAACAACCGTGGTGCTCCTCTTTCTTTCTCTGCACTATTATTAACATAAAAGGCAGAATAACTCCAAGGGGATTGGTCTCAGTTGTGAAATTTATTGATTTTGTTGTATCTTTAGAATTGGTTATGGCCATTGGGCAATTTGTGATATGAATTGATTGTGTTGTGTTGTTGTGATAATATTCCATATAAATTGTTGGGTGATTTGAGTTATTTTTAGGAGGACATAAGGGTGGCATTTCACTATTGATAATATGCGGACATAAGGGAGGCAGATCACTGTTGTTATGTGTGTTGGAGTATTGTCTGGGAGGAGAGATAAGGGAGGCTATTATAAGGGGAGATAAGGGTGGCTATATGAGCGATAAGGGTAGCTATTGATATTGTCAAGGCGGGAGGATAAGGGTTGCTATTATTATGGAGTGATACATGTGGCTATAGGAGAGATGGGGGTGGCTATTATCAGGGATGATATGTGATGATGTGGGATTATTGTGTTGGTGATATTTAAGTGATGTTGTGATTTTCCTAGTGTTTATTTTTATCTCTTGTGCAACTTGTCTTGTTGTTTTGGTAAACTTGATAATAGTCTGATTAATGTTGAAATTGTGAGCTTGTGGCTTTTTTCGGGCGGTTTATATTATTGGCACGTGAACTGTCCATACAAATGTGGTATGAAATGTGGGCACGAGGTATCGGAAAAATATGATAATTTTATTATTAGCACGTGAGTTGTTCGTGCGGTTATGAAGAAAATATGGGCACGAGGTGCCGGAGAAATATGATGATTTTATTATTGGCACGTGAGTTGTCTGTGCGGTTATGATAGAAATATGGGCACGAGGTACCGTTGAAATATGAAAGTGGACTGAGACCCGTAATTTTTATGATTATGAAATGAGGTGTCACATGGTGACTTTTACTTGAAAGGAAATATATTCGAAAGATTTTACTTGAAAAGAATTATATTCAAAAGATTTTATTAGAAAGAATTATATTCGAAAGATATTTATTTGAAAGAATTATATTCGTAAGATATGTATTTGAATGAAGTATATTAGAGATATATTTCATTGAAAGGATTACATTCTAAAGATTTTTATTTGAAAAACTTATAGATAAAAGATGTATATTTTGAAGGACTTGATTAATTGATTGTNTTTGCTAGAAAACTTCTAAATACAGCTGTCCAGAAATAAGAATAAACAGTGCAAAACGAAAACTTGAAGGTGACTCTAAAACCTGCGAATGCAGCGGCAAGTTTACCTTGAGTCTCCGTAGCAACAGTCCACACAGCTAGCTAACGAACAAATACCTGGGTCTGCACAAAAGAAAATTGTGCAGAAGAGTAGCATGAGCGCACCACAGCGGTGCCCAGTAAGTATCAAGACTAACCTCGTTGACGTGTGACGAGGACTAGTCAAGACACCCACTGGTCTAATAAACTGAACAAGCATAAGTATAGTGATGACAGAACATGACATCTATCTAAGGACCCCGCGATATGGCTAACGACATAGCAACTGCAATAAGGAAGGAAAAACAGGAAGTAACAGCGGAACACCAGAATAAGACACAGAAGAATGAACGAAAACACAACCCAAATCCAAAAATCACAATACAGTAAAGGCAAGTAGTAACTCAGCAGCTGCAATAGTTTTCACATCAGGTCTCAGCCAACAACCCCAATAAATTAGTCAAATCCTTCAAGTGTAAACTTTCACCCGTAAGTTTTTAAATTGAGGTCTTTAGAATATAATCCTTTCCAATAAGAAATTATTTTTGAAATATACTTCCTTCAAATAAATATCTTTCAAACATAGTTCTTTCAAGATAAAACCTTTCAAATATAAACTTTTCAAATAATTAGCCTTCAAACATAGTTCTTTCAAGATAAATACTTTTCAAGTATAACCCTTTCAAATAAATATCTTCAAACATAGTTTCTTCAAGATAAATACTTTTAAAATATAAACTTTTCAAGTAATATCCTTCGAGTATAAGTCACCATGTGACACCTAAGCATGAAAGATTAGCAGCTCCGAACACAGATATAACCACAGGGGAAATCTACCAGGATACCGTCCCGTAGTCCCGAATTAATTATGCAATACGGGGGGGAGGGGAGGTCTCTCGGAATACGTCCGTAGTACCAAAGTAAATATGCAAGACAGGGGGATCTCTCGGAATACGTCTGTAGTCCGAATTTAAATATGCAGTGCTGGGGATCTCCCAGAATACGTCTGTAGTCCCAATTTAAATATGCAACGCAAACAACAGAGATAACAACTATAACACGATAGAAACCTCGTACATCACCACAACGAGTACAAAAGCAACAATGACAGAAATGCAAAGTACGACGAGCAAATCAACTCAAGAATTTAAATCACAAGAATGGTAGAACTCATTCACAAGGAATAACTACAGTAAAGAATTCTAGGCACAAGGAGGATAGCTTAACAAGGGAAAACAAAACAAAAATGTAGCAACGATTTCATAATATTCAAGTCAATAATAAGAAGCCAACACAAGTCAAATAGTTCCAAATAATGGCAAGTCAACTAAGATATAGGTTACCTAAACTCCTTTTGAGGTTGAGGAATTACGAGTAATATTCAACAATTCAAGTAAGGATCATAACTCCAATTAAGACTAAATAATTATAGGATGAGAAAATAATAATTTCAATTAAAGATAAGCAGTTATGAAAAAATATAGCACGACGATAGAAGAGGTAAAATCTTTGGTTAAGTCGAATAAGGGTCAAATAGACAGTAAGAGTGAATCCTAAAGCAATTATCTCTAATCAAAGCATGTAGAGGTGAAACTAGCAAATAGGAATTCAAGCGTATCAAAAAAACAATATCATACACGGTGAATATAAGGGCATAAGAACCCTAAAAGGCCAACTTTCCACAAATAAGTCCGAGCACGCACTCGTCACATCGCGTACACAGACAACAATCAACATAGATGACTCAAATCCTAAGGGGTAGTTCCCCCATACAAGGTTAGGCAAGATACTTACCTCGAGTCAAGCTCAATCAATCCGTAAGAATGCCCTTTCCACGAATATCCGGCTCTGAATGGCCCAAATCTCAAGAAATCTCTCAAAAATGCTCTCAAAAATTGCCCTAAATCAAGTTGCAAAGTCCAAAAAATGACAAAAATCATGAAGCCCTTCGGTTTTAACCACTGCCCGGGTATTTTCGCACCTACGGAGCCTGGGCTCGCACCTGCAGGTGCGCTTGTGCAACCAAAAGGTGCGCATCTGCGCAAATCACTTACCCCCTGCCTTCGCACCTGCGATGAAAGGGTCACACCTGCATGTGCGCGCCTGCAGAAATCCCTTCCGCTTCTGCGGACCGTGTGCACCTGCGATAACCCTAACGCATATGCGGGCATCACAGATGCAGAATTCGCCTAGCACCTATGACCCCTGGCACTCCTCCATTTTTCCGCTTCTGCGCTTGCCTCCCCACATGTGCGATCACGCACCTGCGGTCTCTCCACCGCAGGTGCAAAAATGACAGATGCCTGAAGACTTCAGCAGTAACTCAAATCCAACTTTTGATCCGTTAAGCACTTGAAACTCACCCGAGACCCCCAGGACCTCAACCAAATATACCAACGAATCCTAAAACACGATACGAACTTATTTGAGCCCACAAATCACATCAACTAATGTTAAAATCACGAATCACTCTCCAATTCAAACTTAAAGAACTTGAAACTTTAAATTCCTACAACCGAGGCCGAAACCTATCAAACCACGTCCGAATAATCTCAAATTTTGCACTCAAGTCATATTCAACATTTTGGATCTACTCCAACTTCCGGAATCGCATTCCAACCCCGATATCAAAAAGTCCACTACCGGTCAAAATCTCAAAAAATTCGACTTCCACCATTTCAAGCCTAAATGAGCTACAGACCTCCAAAACACAATCCGGACATGCCCCTAAGTCCAAAATCACCCAACGGAGCTAACGGAACCGACGAAATTCCATTCTAGAGTCGTCTTCACATAGTTCCGACTATGGTCAAAATCCTAAGACTTAAGCTTCCATTTTAGGGACTGTATCCCAAATCACTTCGAATCACCCGGTAATTGAATTAAACCACGCATGCAAGTCAAGGCACATAATTCGAAGCTGCTCAGGGCCTTATGCCACCGGACAAGATTTAAATTCTCAAAATGACCGACCGGGTCGTTACAGCCATATTGCACAGGTTATTAGACTAGAGTGTCCTGACTGTACCTCGTCACTACTCCACCGAGGTTAGTCTTGATACTTACTGGTACCGACTGTGGTGTACTCATACTACACTTTTTCACATTTTTGTGAAGAGCTAGGTACTGGAGATATTGGACTCGAGCAGAGTTAGTGTGTTGATCGCAAGGATTAAAGGTAGAGCTATTTAGTCATCGCAGTCCCTTCGAGTCTTCCCATTTTATTCTACTATCCCTTCGATGATTTTTAGGAAGTTTCACCGGGAATAAAATTTTTGATATCGGGGTCGGATTCGGATTCTAGAAATTTAGAATAGGTCAGTTAGGTCATTTATGACGTGTGTGCAAAATTTGAGGTCAATCAGACTTGATTTGATAGGTTTCGGCATTAAATGTAGAAGTTGGAAATTTTTAGTTTTCATTAGGCTTGAATTACAGTGTGATTTGTGTTTTTGATGTAGTTTGATGTGATTTGAGGGCTCGACTAAGTTCGTATGACATTTTAGGACTTGTTGGTACATTCGGACGGGGTCCCAAATGGCTCGGGTGTGTTTCGGGGTGAGTTTTGAGCGAGACTGGTCATTTCGGCACTCTGATCTTGTTCTGGAACTTTGGAAGTGTGGAGGTCACATTTTAAAGTGCTAAGGCATAGGAAAAGTGTGGACCTCAGAGGAAAAGTGCGGACCGCGGAGGAATTGTGCGGACCGCAGAATTTCTCTCGCGGCCGCAAAATTTAGATTTCTATAGATTCTATGGTCCAAATTCGGAAGCTTATATCTTTAATATACAAGGAATTTGGAGATAATTCAAAATCGAAAGTTGTAGCTCTTTGAGTCTAGTTTTCAGAAAGCTATACCGTTAATCATTTGAACATTTGTAGAGAATGTTATGGTCAATTTACTGAAGCCTAGTAATGCAAAGTTGCTGAAGTGCGGCCGCACTATTTGGATTGCGGCCGCAGAACCTGGGTTGTGCGGCCGGACAAAAAAATGCGCGGTCAGCACAATGAGGGATCAGATTTTTGTACTATATGAATGAGGGTTTTATTTTATTTTTAATTTTTGGACTTTGGGAGCTCGGTTTGTGATGATTTTTCGTGGGATTTGCAAGAAATTCATTGGGGTAAGTGATTCTAACACGGAATTGGTTAATATACATGAATATATCACTGTTTTCATCATTTAATTAGTATTTTGAAATGGAAATTTGGGGGAAATTGTAGAAATTTCAAAAACAAATGAATTTTTGGGATTTGAATGTCGATTCAGAGTCGAATTTGAGTGAACCTAGTATGGTTGGACTCGTAATCGAATGGGTTATCGGATTTTGTGAGTTTCGTCGGATTTCGAGACGTGTGCCCCACTGACAACCTTTCGAGTGGAGTTAGGCATTTTTATAAATTGTTAAATTTCAAGTATTGGAGTATATTTTAATTAATTTGCACGTTGTTTGACTAGTTTCGGATTGAACGGCACCAAGTTGGGGTTTAGAGCGAAATTGTGACCGGAAAGTGTGCTTTGAGACGAGGTAAGTCTCTTGTCTAACTCTGTGAGGGGGAAACTATCCCTAGGTGATGTATATGATATGTGTTATTTGTTGTGGGAGCTACGTACGCACGAGATGACGGAAGTCCGTACGTAGTTAGATTCATGTTACTGTCCGGGTAGACTTAGGTTCACACCATGCTATACTTGTACTATATGGGTTATCTTTGCTCGTTTAGTTCCTTTATTTCGCATTACGACTTGAGACTAGACGTGCGTAGAGTGATAAACTTTCTATTGTAGAGATTTGACGAGTTTCATGATTAGTCACAGAATAATTGTATTCCTCTTACGGATTTCTCCCGCGCTATGCGTTTTCATCGAAAGGTTTTCCTTAAAATTATAACTCACACGTTTATTCGTGAGTGGGGTCAAGGACCCGTTAAATCTTCTTATTCTAATGGGATCAGGCTGTTCGTCTCAATAGGATTATGTACCACACTCTTACTCTCATGGGAGCGGGCCGTTCGCCTCAGCAGGATTATGTACCACACTCCCATGGGAGCGGGCCATTCGCCTCGGCAGTATAATAGATGCATCTATGGTTCGTGTCGTTCGACCCTCGGCAATGCATAGATTATGATGGGATCAGGTCGTACGCCTCGATATTTCTATAAACTATTCTCATGGAACCATGCGTAATATTTGACAAGGAGTCAGTGTATCTATGAGTCTTCCTGATTTGAATTATGACGATCTATCTGGTGAGGTCCATTATATATTTAGCATGAGCAGCTAAGTACATATATTGTCTAGGGTATGGCAAAATTACTTTCACTACTGTATTTTTAAAACTTAACTATGTTTATATCTATCTTACTACTGTTCTTCAAAATCATGTTTTACAAATGCTTCTATACTTAGTATGAGGTTTTTATTTTCTCTATAAGTATGAGGTAACCAATTAATATCCGGTTCAGACGTTGGCTAGCTTTAAAGTAATAGGTCATTGTAGCCGAGGTAGGCGTTTAGACCTTGTTAGGTGATCCCGTCGCTAAGATGACTTTAGAGAAAACAGATGTAAATCCAAGAAGACCTTGTTAAGAAGCTATTAGATCTATGATGTTAAGGTACAATATCTGTTAGATATTTGCATATTTACTGTTTTACTATTACTAGTACTGAATAGTTATTTTAGCCCTATAAGCCCCTAGACTGTATTTTTCTCAAAATGAATTCAAATCAGCATGTTTTAAATAATGTTTATTTATCTTCTCAAGCAACTAAAATTGCTAAGCTTAAAAATAATTTACAAAATTAGAATATTCCCAACAAACCTTTCAAAAAGATTTATGAAATAGGAAGTTTTAGCTTTATTAAGAAGCATCATATTAAAACATATGAGTCCACTATTGCTATCAATAAATCCTTAGAAATTATTAAATTACTTTCTGAACAAGATTTAAATAACTACAAGCATTAATTCAATTATTTGCATATAGGTCTTGTTCAAATTGTTGTCAAACCTCTCTTTAGAAAAGGTTTAGACGTACCCATCTGCGTCCTTTTAAGAGATGCCCGTCTTTTAAAATTCGACGACACTCTCTTAGGAGTCCTTTAAAGTAACTTCGCCAATGGCCCGGTATACTTTAATTGCTATCCTAATTTTTCGGTTGATATTAATGACCCTAACGTCATGGATACTCTGACATTAAATGTCAAAACCAAGAATATGAATAACAAAACTAACACTCGTGAGATAGCTATCATCCATCGAGTCTACTATAGACTTATGGACACCACTATGGCACCTAAAGCTCGAGTTAAAAGTTTCAAAGGAGTCACCATGCTTATGGAAGCAAACACCGAGCATAGTACAGTCTTTGTACCTAGACTCCTTAACTGGAATGATATACTCTCAAGTGATGAATGTCACTTTGATGCCATAACTCAACCTTCCACTTTCAATCTTGAAAGATCCCAAATTGAACAAGTTATTCAATTTTCTGATGGATCTATAGACCTCAAATTCTTAGGTTCAGGTTCCAAAAACGTGGATTATGAAAAAGACTTGGAGTGTTCTATGTTATCATCGGTCTGCAGTGCAGCATTTGAGAAATGGGAGAAAATAATTCCTAATTCGTAGAGGAATTATCAGAATGGGTGTACCAGGTAAAGATGCTATTGTGCGCACATAAAGCGTATGAGATGGTTCGTGGGTTTTGAGACAACGTGGTGTCGTGAATTGGGTCACTCAGGATGAATGCGGATTAATTCGTTATATTTTGAATGGAGCTATTATTATTTCTAAGGCAAGTCCAGAGTAAATTTAGAAGAAGTTGGTTTGGTTAGCAATGGTGTCAAAGGAGTCACCGGATATTTCATAAATCCATGGTTATATTCATCATTTAATTCGGATTTAAATGGAAGAAATTGGGATTTTTGCAAAATCTTTCCAAAAACGGAAATTTAAGATTTAGAGGTCGAGTTGTTATCAGAATTTGATAAAATTGATATGGTTGAACTCGTATCGGAATGGGTGTTTGGATTTCGTAAAAATTTTATCGGGTTTCGAGAGGCGGACCCCACGTTGACTTTCAGTTGACTTTTTAATGTGAAATTGTAAGTCGACGTTATATTATCCGGAATTATTTTCGATGAATTTTAATAAAGTTATACAATTAATTAGAATAGATTTGAGCTATCCGGAGGTCAATTCAAGAAAGAAGGATATTTTGGAATATCGGCCTAACTTCAAAAAGGTAAGTATTTTGCCTAACCTTGCGTGGGGGAATTACCCCTTAGGCATTGAGTCTTATGTGGGAATTGTGTGATTGAAAGCCATGTACACGAGGTGACGAGTACGTACTTGGTTTACATGTGCAAATTATACCGGTTAAAATTTATAGACACCCTTATGCATTAAATTGGAAAATTGTTGGAACTTATTAAATCCCTTATTTGTCATGCCTCATTCTTTGCTTGCCGAGGTTGTGTTTATATGATAATTTGGTGTGATTGCCACTTTGATTTTTATGTGAAATGTCATGGTTGGTTGGTTGACATTTCCTGGAAATAATTTCATTATGGATTCCTTATCTGCAAATAATTAATTAAATAAGTTTAAAATGAGGCATTAAAATATATTTATCAAAAATTTGGATTAAAGAAGGCGTTGTCCTATGCTGAGTTACTTTTCCATCTCTGTTGCTATTTTTGAGATTTTATGTACATTGTGTGGAGCCTTGGGCTATTTGCTGTGAAATATATTAATTTTGTTATATCTTTGGAATTGGTTGTGGCCATTGAGCAATTTGTGATATGAATTGATTGTGTTGTGTTGTTGTGATAATATTCCGTGTAAATTGTTGGGTGATTTGAGTTATTGTTATGAGGACATAAGGGTGTCATTTCACAGTTGATAATATGCGGACATAAGGGTTGCATATCACTGTTGTTATGTGTGTTGGAGTATTGTCTAGAATGAGAGATAAGGGAGGTTATTATAAGGAGAGATAAGGATGGCTATAGGAGCGATAAGGGTGGCTATTGATATTGTCAAGGCGGAAGGATAAGGGTTGCTACTATTATGGAGTGATACATGTGGCTATAGGAGAGATGAGGGTGGCTATTGTCAGGGATGATACGTGATGATGTGGGATTATTGTGTTGGTGATATTTAAGTGATGTTGTGATTTTTCTTGTGTTTATTTTTATCTCTTGTGCAACTTGTCTTATTGCTTTGGTAAACTTGATAATAGTCTGATTCATGTTGAAATTGTGAGCCTGTGGCTATTTCCGGGAGGTTTATATTATTGGCACGTGAACTGTCCATACAGATGTGGTATGAAATGTGGGCACGAGGAGCCGGAAAAATATGATAATTTTATTATTAGCACGTGAGTTGTCTTAGAAATATGGGCACGAGGAGCCGGAGAAATATGATGATTTTATTATTGGCAGGTGAGTTGTCCGTGCGCTTATGATAGAAATATGGGCACAAGGTGCCGTTGAAATATGAAAGTAGACTGAGACCCGTAATTTTTATGATTATGAAATGAGGTGTCACATGGTGACTTTTACTTGAAAGGAAATATATTCGAAAGATTTTACTGGAAAAGAATTATATTCAAAAGATTTTATTTGAAAGAATTATATTCGAAAGATATTTATTTGAAAGAATTATATTCGTAAGATATTTATTTGAATGAAGTATATTAGAGATATATTTCATTGAAAGAATTACATTCTAAAGATTTTTATTTGAAAAACTTATAGATAAAAGATGTATATTTTGAAGGACTTGATTAATCGATTGTACTTGTGTTCATTTTTCGCTTGAGCAATATTTATGGTGTTCTTGCTACCTTGATGTTTATATCGCTAGTTGATTATTGTTGCTAACACTGCTATTTGTTTTCTCTTATTTTTGTATGCTATATTGCACAGGTTATTAGACTAGAGTGTCTTGACTGTACCTCGTCACTACTCCACCGAGGTTAGTCTTAATACTTACTGGGTACCGATTGTGGTGTACTCATACTACACTTCTGTACATTTTTGTGCAGAGCCAGGTACTGGAGATATTGGACTCGAGCAGAGTTAGTGTGTTGATCGCAAGGATTCAAGGTAGAGCTGCTTGGTCGTCGCAGTCCCTTCGAGTCTTCCCATTTTATTGTATTGTTAATTATTATTCGAACAGTATTATATATTCGATCCTTGAGATCATTTCAAGTGTTAAGTTAGAGTTTGTGACTCAGTATTACCAGTCTTGGGAGATTGTTATAATTATTTCCATTGTTGGTTTCGATTATCTATATAAATAAATGGCTTAAATTGTTATTAAAATCGGCTTACCTAGTTTTAGAGACTATGTGCCATCACGATGCCTGTGGTGGGAGTTTGGGCCGTGACAAGTTGGTATCAGAGCTCTAGGTTCATAGGTTCTACGAGTCACGAACGGGTTTAGTACAGTTTTGAGGATCGGTACGGAGACACCTGTACTTATCTTCAAGAGGCTACATAACTGTTAGGAAATTTCCACTTATTTCATTCTTGTCATGCAAAATTTGTTGATTTTGGAATTTGAGACTTTGTATCTCTATTATCTCATAGATAGTGAGGACACGTGCTACCGGGTCAGCTGAGCAGACACCTGCACATGTTGCTAGGGCCGCGAGAGGCCGGGATCGAGGTAGAGGCCGAGGAAGGGCACATGGCGCAGCTAGATCACCTGTCAGAGCAGCAGTTGAGGAGCCACCAGTAGCTCTAGTTGGGGGACAGGCACCAGAGACACTTTTTGTTACCCCCGGACTTCAGGAGACTTTAGCACAATTCCTGAATATATTTGGTACATTAACTCGGGCGGGATTGATCTCCGTTTCACCAAATATTTCACAGATAGGGTGAGGAGCTCAGTCTCCTACCGCCCGTACTCCATAGCAACAGGTTCATATTGGTCAGGTTCCGGGTGTGGTGCCGGTACAACCTATTATTTCGGTTCTACCTGAGGTCAGGCCAGAGGCATCAGAAGAGGAACAAAAGAGACTTGAGA
>AWOL01S0137543.1:0-11190 GCA_000715115.1 Nicotiana otophora
AAGAAGAGTATTGAATCCCAAGAGACATCCTTTGTAGAAGGTTATAAGCAACACACTTTTGGACCATTTAGGCACCTAAAATGTGTCAGAACTTGTAGCCCAGTAAGTCCTATATGAAGTCACATTTTTATAACATAAAAAGGACTTATTTGATGTCAAAGAAGGGTATAATAGTCGTGGTAGAAGTTGAGTGAAATTTGGTGCCAAGTTGCTTGCAAATTGCCTTCAAGATTTTCAAGATTTCTAAGTTCGAGATTTGTTTTGGACTTTGAAGATCATATCCAATGGTAATTAGACATTTTGTCCAAAGTAGTTAGGACTTTACTTCTTTTTTAATGATTTCTAAGATTTCAAAGATTCATTTTGGACTTTCAAGATCATATCCTAAGGTAGTCGGACATTCGGTCTAAAGTAGTTAGGACTTTTGGTCCAAAGTAGTTTGGATTTTCTTTCTTTATTCTTTTGGTATAATTAAGTGACTCCCTCTATATATAAAGGGGTATATTCTTTGTTTTTAGGAAGATCATGATTGGCAATATCAAGAATATGAATTGGCTAGGTGTTGCAATTGTTTTATGGCCCAAGTTTATGTCAAAAAAGAGGAGTATTGGATCCCAGGAGACATCCTTTGAAAAAGGTCCTAATCAGCCCACCTTTGGACCATTTTGGCAGTTAAAATGTGTCAAAACCTGCAGCCCAATAAGTCATACACAAAGCCACGTTTTTATAGCTTAAAAAGGACTTACATGATGTCGAAGAAGGGTATAATAGTCATGGTAGAGGTTGAGGGAAAGTTAGTGCCAAGTTGCTTGCAAATTTCCTTCAAGATGTTCAAGATTTCCTATTCCAAGATCGCTTTTGGACTTTCAAGATCATATCCTATGGTAGTTGGACATTTTGTCCAAAGTAGTTAGGACTGTATTTCTTTTTTAAAGTTATTTAAGATTTTCAAGATTGGTTTTGGACTTTCTAGATCATATCCTAAGGTAGCTGGACATTTTGTCCAATGTAGTTAGGACTTTTTGTCCAAAGTAATTAGGATTTTCTTTCTGTATTTTTTTTGGTAGAGTTAAGTGACTCCCTCTCTATATAAAGGGGTATATTCTTTATTTTAAGGAAGACAATGATAGCGATATCAAGGATATGAATTGGCTAGGTGTTGCAATTGTTTTATGGCCCAAGTTTATGTCCAAGAAGAAGAGTATTGAATCCCAAGAGATATCCTTTCTAGAAGGTCATAATCAGCACACTTTTGGACCATTTTGGCACCTAAAATGGGTCCAAACTTGTTGCCCAATAATTCCTACATTTAATCACATTTTTATAACATAAAAAAGACTTACTTGATGTCAAAGAAGGGTATAATAGTCGTGGTAGAATTTGTGTGAAAGTTGGTGCCAAGTTGCTTGCAAATTCCTTCAAGATTTTCAAGATTTCCGATTCTAAGATTGGTTTTGGTATTTCAAGATCATATCCTATGGTAGTTGTAAATTTTGTCCAAAGTAGTTAGGACTTTATTGCTTTTTCTAAGATTTATAGGATTTCCAAGATTGGTTTTGGACTTTGAAGATCATAATCTAAGGTAGCTGGACATTTTGTCCAATGTAGTTAGGACTTTTTGTCCAAAGTAGTTAGGACTATCTTTCTTTATTGTTTTTTGGGTAGAATTAAGTGACTCCCGCTCTATATAAAGGGGTATATGCTTTGTTTTTAGGAAGACAATGATAGCGATATCAAGGATATGAATTGGCTAGGTATTACAATTGTTTTATGGCCCAAGTTTATGTCCAAGAAGAAGAGTATTGAATCCAAAGAGACATCCTTTGAAGAAGGTCATAATCAGCACACTTTTGGACCATTTTGGCACCTAAAATGTGTCCAAACTTGTAGCCCAATAAGTCCTACATGAAGTCACATTTTTATAAAATAAAAAGGACTTACTTGATGTCAAAAAAGGGTATAATAGTCGTGGTAGAAGTTTAGGGAAAGTTGGTGCCAAGTTGCTTGCAAATTTCCTTCAAGATTTTCAAGATTTCAAAGTTCGAGATTTGTTTTGGACTTTGAAGATCATATCCAATGGTAATTATACATTTTGTCCAATGTAGTTAGGACTTTACTTCTTTTTTAAAGATTTCTAAGATTTCAAAGATTCATTTGGACTTTCAAGATTATATCCTAAGGTAGTCGGACATTTGGTCTAAAGTAGTTAGGACTTTTGGTCCAAAGTAGTTTGGATTTTCTTTCTTTATTCTTTTGGTATAATTAAGTGACTCCCTCTATATATAAAGGGGTATATTCTTTGTTTTTAGGAATATCATGATTGACAATATCAAGAATATGAATTGGCTAGGTGTTGCAATTATTTTATGGCCCAAGTTTATGTCAAAAAAGAGGAGTATTGAAACCCGGGAGACATCCTTTGAAAAAGGTCCTAATCAGCGCACCTTTGGAACATTTTGGCAGTTAAAATGTGTCAAAACCTGCAGCCCAAGAAGTCATACATGAGGTCACATTTTTATAGGTTAAAATGGACTCCCAGGATGTCGAAGAAGGGTATTATAGTCATGGTAGAGGTTGAGGGAAAGTTAGTGCCATGTTGCTTGCAAATTTCCTTTAAGATTTGCAAGATTTCCAATTCCAACATTGCTTTTGGACTTTCAAGATCATATCCTATGGTAGTTGGACATTTTGTCCAAAGTAGTTACGACTGTATTTCTTTTTAAAGATTTTTAAGATTTCCAAGAATGGTTTTGGACTTTCTAGATCATATCCTAAGGTAGCTGGACATTTTGTCCAATGTAGATAGGACTTTTTGTCCAAAGTAATTTGGATTTTCATTCTGTATTTGTTTTGGTAGAGTTAAGTGACTCCATCTCTATATAAAGGGGTATATTCTTTGTTTTAAGAAAGACAATGATAACGATATCAGGGATATGAATTGGCTAGGTGTTGCAATTGTTTTATGGCCCAAGTTTGTGTCCAAGAAGAATAGTATTGTTACCCAAGAGATATCCTTTCTAGAAGGCCATAATCAGCACACTTTTGGACCATTTTGGCACCTAAAATGTGTCCAAACTTGTAGCCCAATAAGACCTACATGAAGTCACATTTGTATAACATAAAAAATATTTACTTGATGTCAAAGAACGGTATAATAGTCGTGGTAGAATTTGTGTGTAAGTTGGTGCCAAGTTGCTTGCAAAGTTCCTTTAAGATTTTCAAGATTTCCAATTCTAAGATTGGTTTTGGTATTTCAAGATCATATCCAATGGTAGTTGTAAATTTTGTCCAAAGTAGTTAGGACTTTATTTCTTTTTCAAAGATTTATAGGATTTTCAACATTGGTTTTGGACTTTCAAGATCATAACCTAAAGTAGCTAGACATTTTGTCCAATATAGTTAGGACTTTTTGTCCAAAGTAGTTCGGATTTTCTTTCTTTATTGTTTTTTGGGTAGAATTAAGTGACTCCCTCTCTATATAAAGGGGTANCAAGTTGCTTGCAAAGTTCCTTTAAGATTTTCAAGATTTTCAATTCTAAGATTGGTTTTGGTATTTCAAGATCATATCCAATGGTAGTTGTAAATTTTGTCCAAAGTAGTTCGGACTTTATTTCTTTTTCAAAGATTTATAGGATTTTCAACATTGGTTTTGGACTTTCAAGATCATAACCTAAGGTAGCTAGACATTTTGTCCAATATAGTTAGGACTTTTTGTCCAAAGTAGTTAGGATTTTGCTTTCTTTATTGTTTTTTGGGTAGAATTAAGTGACTCCCTCTCTATATAAAGGGGTATATTCTTTGTTTTTAATAAGACAATGATAGCGATATCAAGGATATGAATTGTCTAGGGGTTGCAATTGTTTTATGGCCCAAGTGTATGTCCAAGAAGAAGAGTAGTGAATCCCAAGAGACATCCTTTGAAGAAGGTTATAATCAGCACACTTTTGGACCATTTTGGCACCTAAAATGCGTCCATACTTGTAGCCCAATAAGTCCTACATGAAGTCACATTTTTATAACATAAAAAAGACTTACATGATGTCAAACAAGGGTATAATAGTCATGGTAGAAGTTGAGTGAAATTTGGTGCCAAGTTGCTTTCAAATTTCCTTCAAGAGGTTCAAGACTTCCAATTCTAATATTGGTTTTGGACTTTCAAGATCATATCCTACGGTAGTTGTAAATTTTGATTAAAGTAGTTAGGACTTTATTTCTTTTTCAAAGATTTATAGGTTTTCCAAGATTGGTTTTGGACTTTAAAGATCATATCCTAAGGTAGCTAGACATTTTGTCCAATGTAGTTAGGACTTTTTGTCGAAAGTCGTTAGGATTTTCTTTCTTTATTTTTTTGGGTAGAATTAAGTGACTCCCTCTACATATAAAGGGGCATATTCTTTGTTTTTAGGAAGACAATGATAGAGATATCAAGAATATGAATTGGCTAGGTGTTGCAATTGTCTTATGGCCCAAGTTTATGTCCAAGAAGAAGTGTATTAAATCCCAAGAGACATCCTTTGAAGAAGGTCCTAATCAGCACACTTTTGGACCATGTTGGCACCTAAAATGTGTCCAAACTTGTAGCCCAATAAGTCCTACATGAAGTCACATTTTTATAACATAAAAAGGACTTACCTGATGTCAAAGAATGGTATAATAGTCGTGGTAGAAGTTGAGTAAAGGTTGGTGCCAAGTTGCTTGCAAATTTTGCTTCAAGATGTTCAAGATTTCCAATTCTAAGATTGGTTTTGGACATTCTAGATCATATCCTATGGTAGTTGTAAATTTTGGCCAAAGTAGTTAGGACTTTATTTATTTTTCAAATATTTCTAGGATTTCCAAGATTTGTTTTGGACTTTCAAGATCATATTTTAAGGTAGTTGGACATTTTATCCAATTTAGTTAAGACTTTTTGTCCGAAGTAGTGAGGATTTTCTTTCTTTATTGTTTTTTGGGTAGAATTAAGTGACTCCCTCTCTATATAAAGGGGTATATTCTTTGTTTTTAGTAAGACAATGATAGCGATATCAAGGATATGAATTGTCTAGGGGTTGCAATTGTTTTATGGCCCAAGTTTATGTCCAAGAAGAAGAGTAGTGAATCCCAAGAGACATCCTTTGAAGAAGGTCATAATCAGCACACTTTTGGACCATTTTGGCACCTAAAATGTGTCCATACTTGTAGCCCAATAAGTCCTACATGAAGTCACATTTTTATAACATAAAAAAGACTTACTTGATGTCAAAGAAGGGTATAATAGCCATGGTAGAAGTTGAGTGAAATTTGGTGCCAAGTTGCTTTCAAATTTCCTTCAAGAGGTTCAAGATTTCCAGTTCTAATATTGGTTTTGGACTTTCAAGATCATATCCTGCGGTAGTTGTAAATTTTGATTAAAGTAGTTAGGACTTTATTTCTTTTTCAAAGATTTATAGGTTTTCCAAGATTGGTTTTGGACTTTCAAGATCATAACCTAAGGTAGCTGGATATTTTGTCCAATGTTGTTAGGACGTTTTGTCCAAAGTAGTTAGGATTTTCTTTCTTTATTGTTTTTTTGGGTAGAATTAAGTGACTCCCTCTCTATATAAAGGGGTATATTCTTTGTTTTTAGGAAGACAATGATAGCGATATCAAGAATATGAATTGGCTAGGTGTTGCAATTGTCTTATGGCCCAAGTTTATGTCCAAGAAGAAGTGTATTAAATCGCAAGAGACATCCTTTGAAGAAGGTCCTAATCAGCACACTTTTGGACCATGTTGGCACCTAAAATGTGTCCAAACTTGTAGCCCAATAAGTCCTACATGAAGTCACACTTTTATAACATAAAAAGGACTTACCTGATGTCAAAGAATGGTATAATAGTCGTGGTAGAAGTTGAGTAAAAGTTGGTGCCAAGTTGCTTGCAAATTCCCTTCAAGATGTTCATGATTTCCAATTCTAAGATTGGTTTTGGACATTCAAGATCATATCCTATGGTAGTTGTAAATTTTGTCCAAAGTAGTTAGGACTTTATTTATTTTTCAAAGATTTCCAGGATTTCCAAGATTTGTTTTGGACTTTCAAGATCATATTTTAAGGTAGTTGGACATTTTATCCAATTTAGTTAGGACTTTTTGTCCGAAGTAGTTAGGATTTTCTTTCTTTATTTTTTTGGTAGAATTAAGTGACTCCCACTCTATATAAAATGTTATATTCTTTGTTTTTAGGAAGATCATGATAGATAATATCATTAAAAATTGTGAGATTAGGTATTCAAGAAAGTTGATAAGTTTATACTTATTTTTGTTCTTGTTATTCTAAAGGGTCGGGTTTCACAATCTATCTCTTATTTGTAATTCTCTACCAATCACGATTAGTTCTTCGTTTGCTAATTGTTGTTGCTAGGATTCAACTTCAAGAATAAACTTCTTGAATTCAATCTATCTGTCATTTACGTTTCTTTATTTTCTTTTTGCTTCCGCACACTTTTCTTGTTTTTTTTAGTACCTCTTGGACCCCTATCATGTTGTTATTATCTGGGATCCTCCCCCGGTCTGAACCAATATACCAAACATGCTCAAGAACTGCGCTAAAGTATCCTGAAGTCCAGGAATAGCAACAGGCACATCTAGTGCCTGGCGGCCAGCCGGAGTGACTAATGGCTCCACAGCTGCTGCTCTGGTAGGTTCTCTATTTATAGCACGTGCTCCTCTTTGGCCTTTAGCTCTACCTCTGCCTCATCCTCTAGCAACACCGACTATGGGGAAGCCTTATCGCTAACTGTAGCTTGTGTGCTCGCTATCTGTGTAAGAATATAATGACAAAGGCTCAAACTCTCATATCAAAAAACTTGCACGATAGGATTGAAAGAAGTGAAGGATCCTAATAGTTTCGTAGCCTCTCGGAGATAAGTACAAGCATCTCGGTACTGACCTGCAAGTCTCTACTAAGCTTTCATATGACTCGTAGCACCTATGAACGTAGAGCTTTGACACCAACTCACGACTCCAAATTCCCACCTTAGGATGTCGTGATGGCACCTGGATTATAAGACTACGTAAGCCTAACATACAATGAGAGTTAACAGAATTTACCGATTACATATCAAATTAAACTATTAATCTACTATAATAAAACCTAAACAGTACAACTGTAAAAAATTCCACAAAACCTGGTTAAAACGAGTCATAAGCTCTATAGAGAGTGCACTAATAATCTCTAAATACAATACTGGTTTGAACAAGAGATAAACAATAATACAACTAAAAGAAGGTGATGACTCCGAGGCCTACGAGCATCGAGCTAGTGGACATTGAAGTCTTCGAAAATAAATGGCCAGTCACTAGCGTCCGACATGGGTAGATGTACTGGATCTAAATAAAATTGTGCAGAAGCATAGCATGAATACACTACAATGGTACACGATAAGTATTATGACTAACCTCGATGGAGTAGTGATGAGGAACAATCGAGACACCTACTAGACAAAATAACCTGTGCAAGTAATAATATAAAGCTAACGGAGGAACGAATATTAATGTAAGGCTNGCGGATAACTCATGTGCCAATAGTAAAAATATCTCATATCATCACGAACAACTCACTTGCCAACAATCCAGTCCTCACATAGAAAGCATATATACAAGAATACATGTACATGATCAAGGAACATCAAGTATTATACTTCTGGATTGAGATAGGTGACAGATTACGGTGTATGGTTGTGCAAGTGTACTATCATAGCTCGAGGCAACAAGTAAGATCAGAGACATCGAATATCACATTGGAAACAACACAACTAAAGCCCTTGATATGCATGACTCACACAAAATTGTCACACCACCACACAAATGTTATCAATGACAATGCCCCCCGGCCATCACAAATCATCCCCGACATAGCCCCTTTGTCTCAACGCGTGTGCAACAATAAAGTAAATGCCTGCCTTATCTCGCCACATGCACATAATAATTATCCTACCTTGTATCGCCACAAGCGCAAACCAAACATATATAGCCAGCCTTGTCATGCCGTATGTGCAAATATCAAAAATAACAATAGCACAAACAACTCAAGTGCAAACACAATGACAATCCTCTAAAGAATCCCACATGTGCCAAAAATGTAACATCACAATATAATAACTCGCACCACATGTGCCCATATGCCACAACATTTCCTTACCAATAATCCCAATACCACAGCCACACATAGCCCACGACTCAACAACACTGAGTACAACGACAACAACAATAGCACGGGAGTACGACAGGTAAGTCAACACAAGAATTATAATAACAAAATGAAATGGAAGAATAAGCTCAACAATGAATGACATAATAAGTAATAATGACTTAAAATAAGAATAACTCAACAATGAGTGAGATAAATGTAACGACCCAACTTGTCGTTTTGAGAATTAATATCCCATTCAAAGGTTTAATGTCTCGAGCAGCTTTGCAATATTTATTATGACTTGTGTGTGTGGTCGGGTATGGTTTTTGGATGATTTGAGATTAAATTCGAAGAATAATTCTCATTTAAAAAGTTTAAAAGAAAAGAGTTGACCGGAGTTTGATGTTTGTGGAAACGACTCCGGAATGGAATTGTTATGATTTTAATCGCTTCGTATGGTGATTTTCAGATCTAGGCATATGTCCGGATTTTGATTTTGAAGTTTGTAGGATAATTCGGCTCATTATGGTGAAAATTGGAAAAGTTGAAGTTTTATAATAGTTATAAGTTGGCCGAAGGTTGATCTGTTGATAACGGGGTCAGATTGTGATTACAAGAACGGAAATAGGTCCATTATGTCATATATGACTCATGTGCAAAATTGAAAGTCATTCAGGTTTGATTCTATATGTTTCGGCGCAAATTATAGAATTTGGAAAATTCTTAAACTCATAATTTGATTCGATGCGCGATTTATAATTTCGACAATGTTTGACGTGGTTTGAGGCCTCGACTATGTTCATATTGTAGTTTACGACATGTTGGTATATTTAGTAAAGGTCACGAGGTCCTCGGGTGAGTTTCGAACGGGGTTCAGATCGATTTGATCTTTGTTGAAGTTGCTGGAAATTCGATTTTGCGCTCCAACCATTGGATACGGTTGCTCAAACAATTGAACACGGCTTCTCCAACCGTTGAAGAAATGAAGGTTCTGGAATTCGTTGTGGTTCAGCACATCTCACAGTTGACCTCACGGTTGACCTCGTGATTGGGAAGTTTAAGGAAAATATTTTGCAGAATAGGGCATTTCTGCGGCCCATTATGCGGCCGCAGAATCACTATGCGGGCCACAAAATGGCCGCAGAGTGAGGCAGTCATTTGGGCCATTTTTGGATGTCATTTAACGGCACATTATGCGACCGCAAAACTATTTCACTGGCCTCACACTAATCGCATAAACAACATGGAAATTTTACGGAGGGAGGTTTTACGGCGCATTATGCGACCGCAGAATAGGTCTGGGTACCGCATAACGGCCGCAGAGTGAGGAAGATAAGCCCAGTTCTGGGGGGCCATTTCGCGGCCAATTTTGCGGACCGCAGAAGCATTATATGCGACCGCATATCCCTTTTCGGAGTTTCAATTTTGGGTGTTTTTAACCCGATCCCATTTCGTTATTTAGACTCTATAGACCATTTATGAAGGAAGAACTTGATATTTTGAGTGAGAAAAAGGTGTCTAGAGAGGGAGAGAGTTCCTCAATCAATTATTCCCCAATTCTTACTCAAAATATTGAAAGCATTAACAAGGGAAGCAAACTAGGTCTTCATCCTAGAGGTAAGATTCTACACCCTATCTCTTAATTTCGAAATTCAACTATAAATTGGAAATTAGTAAGATAATTCATGGGTATGGGAGTGGCTTATTTTGCATACATGATTGATCATGGGATGTATCGAGATTGTTGAGCTAAAATAGATTGAAGTTGCTAAGATTTCCGGAACATTTAGAGTTAAGAAAGCTCAAGTGATGTATGTTGCCTAAACTCTTCTCTTACAAATTGAACCCCACAACATCCATGTAAGTACCGAGTTGCTCATTGTGAATCGATTACCCGAATAAGATGGTGTCAACAGACATCCGTGATCAATATGTAATTCCAATTCTCTTGTTATGTTGTACTACTATTTGAGAATGTGTTCAACGTATGGGTTGCATGTCTAATTACCTTGACTTCAAGTTGCGTTTCAATGAAAGCTAATGAAAGATTGTGTAAGAAATCATGATGTGCCTAAGACTCCTATTTACTCAAATGTATGCTTAAATGTCTTGAATAGAAATGCCTTGTTATTGGAAAGTCCATGATGATGGTTGAAAGTAAAAAGGTGTGCATGAAATACGAAATATGAAATACAAATCACGTAATGCGAAATGTTAAATATGAAACTCGGCCAATGTGCCAAGAGAAATAATACAATTATGACCATTAGTGCCAATGAAATGAAGAGATGTGCAAGAAATATGAAACAGGATGATTGATAGAAGGGAGATATCTCACATGAGACGGACTAGTCTATCGGGTCGTGATCGGACGCCATGCCGCACACATGGTGGTGACTGTGTTCGAAATTGTAATCGAATTTGTGAATAGTGGTATAACGGTACCAAAGCATTCCCAACTTAAACTTTGGAAATTTATTTAAAATATTATACTATCTCTATTTTGATATTTGGTAATTGTTTGAGGCTTTAACTGATATTATGACTGTCCTTACTTGCATTACTACTCGTTTCTTTGAGATATTGTTTAACCATATATACTAGTACTATTTGACAGTACGAACATTCCACAGTAGGCAGCACCGATCTGAGATAGCACTATACTCTTTTCCCAGCTGATTTGGTGAGCCCTACTTCACTCGGGGTCATGTATCTTTTGTTCATTTTATCACCATGTTTTGAGGTATAGATGAAGCCTTGTTTCCAGCACTTTCATTGTACTCTTTTGTATCTAATAGAGGCTCCGTAGACATAGCGTGGGTGGTATGTTGGGGTGGGGAAAGTCAAACAAGTAATGTTGTAATTGGATCACACGTTCCACATTAAACTATGAAAAAGTATGTATTTTGGAAGCTTATAAATGATGTAACTGCTGATAATGAATTGGTGTTGTTTACTTAATCCTCCCCATTCATTAATTAATGAATTGGATTTGATTATCATTCATGATTAAGTTCGAGTAGAAGGTATTATACAGGCTT
>AWOL01S0137549.1:0-15939 GCA_000715115.1 Nicotiana otophora
ATAGGTAGAGTTGAAGCATAGCAAAGTGACCCAAAAGACCTCAGATTATGGTAAGAAGGAGGTGAACCAAACAAAATTTCATAAGGTGTCTTCCCCTTTAGAACTTTAGAGAGGAATCTATTTATGAGATGAGTTGCAGTTAACAGGCAATCTCCCCAAAAATGAGTAGGCAAGTTAGACTGAAATAGCAATGCTCTATAAGTCTCAAGAAGATGCCTGCGTTTTCTCTCAACAACTCCATTCTGTTGGGGAGAGTAAACACATGTTGTTTGATGAAGAATTCCTTTTGAACTAAAGAATTTAGAAAGTAGAGGACCAGAACCTAATTCCAAAGCATTGTCAGACCTAATAATCTTTACTTTAGTATCAAACTGCCTTTCAGTCATGGCTAGAAAATCTTTAAGTATAGGAAAAGCATTAGATTTAGCTCTAAGAAGAAAAGTTCAAGTAGCTCGACTGTAATCATCAACCACAGTAAGAAAATATTTGAACCCCTCATGAGTAGGAGTTCTATATGGTCCCCAAGCATCAATGTGAATAAGATCAAACACACGCTTTGTAGTAATAGAACTAGAAGGGAAGGGCAATTTTACTTGTCTTGCTTTTGCACAAATATCACAAGCATGCTTGTTAGAAGGGAAACCAGAATAAGAAATAGAACTGATGTTCTTCATATTAGATAATAGCAAATGCCTCAACCTATTATGCCAAAGGCTTACATTATTGAAAACTGAAGCTAAGGATAAAACATAATCTGAAAATTGGCTCTTAATATGCTGATTACAAAGAGAATGGCATAATGCCTTGATTTTGCTAACTACTCTAGTTCTAGACTTGGCTTGACTTGACTTGAATTGATAATGTAGAGACCTTGTTTTACTTCACCAAGCACTACTGGACTCTTCATTGAAGGGGCCTGCAATATAGCACCAAGAGAAGAAAATATTAGAATGGAATTGAATTGAGTGCATACTTTATGAACTGACAGTAAGTTATAGTTGAAACTTGGAATAAACAGAACATTCTGTAAGATGAGTTGTGGTAAGAGAGCAACTGAGTCGAATTGATAAACCAACACTCTTAGGTAAAGTGACAAAAACAGGCCTAGAAAAAGTCTGTACATTAAACAACAACTTAGAATTACAGGTCATATGTTCTGATGCACCTGAATCTAATATCCAAGCAATAGAGTTTAAAGAAACACTGATGAAGGATCTAGAAGGAGTAGAGGGTCAAGGAGGAGGAAATATACCATCACAATTTGCAGAGGCAATGTCTTCATTAACCTGATTCACTTGATTAACTTGATTTCCAATTTTCATATTCTGTAGCAGCTGATAAAGATTGTAATACTGATCTCGTATTATTGGTATTTCTCCTGATTGAACTGACTGAATTCCACCATCTTCTGCATGCAAAACTGCATTGCTCTTAGGTCCAAGTACATATTTCTTGGACTAGGTAAACTTGAAGTCATGTGGGAATCCAATGAGTCTATAACAGTTATCTATGGTGTGATTCTGCTTCTTACAATAGGCACATAACTGAACTGGTTTCTTTCCCTCAACACTCTTTCTTTCAGCATTGAACCTATTCCCTCCACTATTCTATTTCAAAACAAGGAAAGCCATTTCCCCATTAGGGCGAGAAATCTGCACCTCTATCTGTTTCTCATCTCTGATAAGGAGAGAATAGGCATAATTGATGGATGGTAAAAGTGAGAGCATGAGTAGACTGCTCCTAGGACCACTATATGCATCATTCAGTCCTATTAGAAATTGAATGAGTCTCTCATCTTGCTGTGATTTATAGGTCTTGATTTTACCACCACAAGAACAATCACACGCACAGTGTTGACAGGTGTCTAGACTGTCAAGTTCATCCCAAAGCCTTTTGAGCTTAGTGTAGTACCCAGCTATGTCCAGATTTCCCTGAGATGTCTGACCGATTTCTTTAGTAGATGGTAGTGATGTGGTCCATTACTCTGTCCAAACCTTTCTTCAAGCTCTAACCAAATTTCTCTAGCTATTTTTGAGTATAGAACACTCTCTGCTATTTCCTTAGAAAAAGTGTTCAATAGCCAGGAAATCACCATATCATTGGTCCTGGCCCAAGGTTTGAATGACTCACAAGAGATCTTGGGCTGAAGGAAAGTGCCATCTATGAAAACCACCTTGTTCTTAGCAGACAAGGCTATGAGAATCCCCCTTCTCCATCATGCATACCCCTTTCCATCAAACACGGCATTGACCAAAAACATGCCTGGAGAATCAGAGGGATGAAGATAAAAAGGGTAAGAGGAATCAGGTGCAGCAGTCCCTGCCTGTGCTTGAGTTTGAGCAGGATTGGTGACATGAGTAGCTGAAGAAGAATCAATACGGTCTACCATTGTAGCTGGTGATGCCAAACAAGAAAAGTGATGAAAGAAAAAAAAGTGACAGAAGAAAGAAGAGCAACTTAAAAGAGATCGAGCCTTAGGGCTCTGATACCATATTAGAATGTAAAAGCATTTGAAAGAGATCGTATGGCTGAATTTTTTAGTGTGTATTTCACTGTACAAGGCTGAAGTATTTATATAAGTAAGAAAGAATCTATGTATAACTAACTAGAATATTTGTCCTATGTACACTCTTCTAAAAGGCCCAACAATGTTCAGTCTTCAGCTTTGGGTCCAAAACATATTAACCATCTAAAAGACTAATTTGTATATGCTTGATTGGACTCAACTCTTCAGATAAGAATGAGTTGCATCGATGGTATCAATGTTCTTCTTCAAAAGATCATTGTCTTTCTCTTTGCCTCACTTCCGCCGTGGATCCTGAGTGTTGTGAGAATCCATCTCCAACAAATTTGACTTTGAATTTTGTGAAACTATTTATCCATGCCCTTCATTTCTAATGAAACTCCAATTGGCATATTAAACACCAAAATATTGAAATCCTAGTGAATTTTCCAATGTTATAAGTTGTGTTCTCAATTTACCATATAATGGATACTATATAAGATTGAGAGTATCGTGATTTTTCTGTGTAAATTTTTTCAACTATATTTTCAGACTGATAATTGAGTGTATGGCAAATTAGTGAACAATTATCAAGAGTTCTATTACGATGGATATTCGAAAATAGTGGCGTGACAAAAAAAACTCATCCATTATGGATGTGCCAATTTATTTTCTTATATTAAATAATTTTGGAGCATGAGAAGATGATTTTTTTTAATTAGGAAAGGAGTTAGTTCTATGTTAACTTGCTAAAAATAAAAAGTAAAAGAAAATTTATGTACCTTTTAGAGTATATTTGTACAAGGCAGAATAGCCTAATAAATATTTTTATTTATTCGGGTTTGACATCCCAATCCTCCTACTTTATGAAGTTTCAACCAGACGCATGAACTTGATCAAAATATATGTTTTAAACACTTCTGATACTTATTGCTCACTGGAGTTGACATGAAGGACATGTTAGATCCACCTCAGCTAAATTAAACCACGTCATTATTTATTTTTATAAAATATTATTTTTACTTCTCCTTCTCTTCCTCTTGCGCAGTCAACCACCACCGTCTATGCCTTCTTTTCCTCTGCTTCCACCTCCCCCTTTAACCATTGGTCGCCGGCCTCCCCGCCCAAAACCAAAACAACGAGCGGACCAGGGATATAGAACAACAAGCAACATCACCGGCCGGAAAACCCACTATGTATTAGTCCCTACGTCATCAATTAAGAATTCTGAAATACTCTTAAGGAAAAAAAAAAACACATCTTTAGCTTCCTTTCACTTTCTGTTCATTGTCTCCATAGAGCAAGGCACCAAAAAGAATAAATTATGGGTATAATCTTAACATCCAATAAATTTTTGGCCACAGTTATTCCAATTCAAAGGTTACCAAGATCTGGGTCTTCTTGACATGGCTGAAAAGGCCAGCACGATCAACTGGCTGACCAGAGGTTTTGGATATGTGGCAACGAGGGATATCACTGATAGATGAAAAGGTGGCGGGGATGGCTGTTGCAATGGGTTTTGGGTTAAAATGGGGGAGGAGAAAAAACGTGAAAAGGGAGGGAGATAGAGAAAAATGGGATTTGGGGGTGGGGGTGGGGTAGGGATGCAGAACGTTAAGTGAAAGAGAAAAAGCAAACTTTGACCTTTTCTTTTCGAAATTACTTATTCATGTGATGCCCCTATGTGTTATTTTTATTTTAATCTAATAAGAAAACCACCACTATCAATTATCATAGCCGGTGACTAAGAAGAGCTTCCACCATACCAAGCAATGGTGAACTCTTTAATATTTTTTTTGAATACAATGTGTTCTAGAACTAGTTTAACAATGTCAATTCATAAAAGCTAGAAATCTGCAATTCGTAGCGTCTTACAAATTTTCATTAATTAAGTTATCAATATTTTAAAAGGCGTAGACGAGAGGCGAAACGTTTTATCTAACACGGGGCAAAGCAAAAAACCTGAGGCGCAAAGCATAAGTCCTATGGATATTTAATTTTTAATATTTTATAAATTAATAAAATAAATATATAAATAAAAAATAATTAAACTCAAGAAAATTATAAAATTAGCAGATATATATATGCAACATTTTCCAAAAGTTCCAATGCCTGGTTTCTTCAAGCAAGCTTAGATCGCCGACAGTCAAGTTCGTGATATTGCATTCATGGTCGGAGAGAGGGTATTGCTTCGGGTTGCACCTATGAAGGGTGTGATGAGGTTTGGAAAGAAGGGTAAGTTGAGCCCTAGGTATATCGAACCCTTTGAGTTCCTGGAGAGAGTAGGTGAGGTGGCTTACAGGCTCGCATTACCACCTAGTTTATCAGTAGTCCATCCGGTGTTTCATTTGTCTATGCTTCAGAAGTATCATGCCACGGTGATCCGTCCCATGTTTTAGATTTCAGCTAAGTCCAGTTGGACAAGGATGTGACTTACGAGGAGGAGTCGGTGGCTATTCTAGCCCGACAGGTTCGACAGTTGAGGTCAAAGAGTTATCCTTCAGTTCGAGTGTAGTGGAGAGGTCAGCCGGTTGAGGCAGCTACTTAGGAGTCCGAGCCGGATATGCGGAGTAGATATCCATACCTTTTCACCAGTCTAGGTACTTTTCTATGTCCATTCGAGGACGAACGATTATTTTAGAGATGGAGAATGTAATGACCCGATAGGTCATCTAGAGTTTTAAATATTAATTTTGTGTTTTGAAACCTCAAATAGCTTCTTTTAGACTTCCTCGATTTGCGTGCACAGTCAGTGCCTTTTTCAAAAATCTTTTATGTGAAAAACAAATTGATTCAAATGTGAATTTGTGCCTTAAAAATCTATTTGAGTTGACTTTGGTCAACATTTTGAGCAAACAGACCCGGATCTGTATTTTGACGGTCCTGGTGGGTCCACATCGTGATTTGAAACTCGGGCATATGCCCGGTGTTGAATTCGGAGGTCCCTAGCTTGAGTTATCATATTTTATCAAAAATTTAAAGTTTAAAGGTTTAAAGAATTTAAAGATTTGACCAAGGTTTGACTTTATTGCCATCGGGCCCAGATTTTTAGTTCCGGAGTTTGGTATATGTTGATTACTATATTTATGACTTGTCTATAAAATATTTTAAAAACCGGAGTTGGTTTGACATGATTCGGACTTCCGGTTGCTACAATAGAGATTCTAAAGTTTCATTAAAAACTTTCATTTGATTTGGTATCTGATTCGTAGTTCTGTGTTATTTTGACGATTTGATCATGCGAGTGAGTGTGTATGAGGTTTTTGAATTTGTGTGTATGTTTGGTTTGGAGCCTCGAGGGCTTGAGTGAGTTTCGGATAGGCTACGGAATGATTTTGAACTTAGGATCATAGTTGGTGCCTTGTGTTTCTGGTGTTTGTTGCAGATCGCGCATTTGCGAGATCTGGCTCGCATTTACGATACTCGCATTTGCAAAGTAACCATCGCATTTGCGAGCCTGAGCATGGCTGGGGGTCCTTGCTTTTGCGAGGTAAAGTTCACATTTACGAACTTGCCATTTCTGTTTTTGCGAAGGCAGAGCCGCATTTGCGACTCAGCATGTTATTGATGATCTTCGCATTTGCGATGAAAAGGTCCGCATTTGCGACCAATTTATCGCAATTGCGATTACTGGGATTCTGAGAGGAGTTCGCAATTGCGACCTCTTTCTCGCAATTGCGAACATGATATCGCAATTGCGACATCTGTAGCTGGGTAAAAGCTGAGTTAGACGGGATTTTTCTCATTCTTTCAAATTTCCAAACCTAGAAACCTTATAGGCGATTTTTCCAAGAACTCTTCTTCCCCAATTCATTGGTAAGTGATTCTAACCTACTTGCTTTCAATTTCCCATTATATTTTATAAGATTTCAACCTAAAATTAAGATTTTCATGGTAGAAATTGGGGATTTGGGTAGAATTAGGGATTTTTGTAACATTAGAATTTAGACATCAAATTGAGGTCGGATTCTGAAATAAATTGCATAACCGGGCTCGTGGGTGAATTGGTAATCGGGTTTTGGTTCAAATTTCGAGTTTGGACCAAGCGAGCCCGGGTGTTGACTTTTGTTGACTTTTTCAATAATGAACTAAATTGAACCTTTCTCATTTGTGGGTAGTTCTTAACGCTTATTTTGAATCGTTGGTTGATAATTTGCTGGATTTGGTTTGCTCTGATGGTAAGCACCCTCCACTTCCAACCAAGAGGTTGTGAGTTCGAGTCACCCCAAGAGCAAGGTGGGGAGTTCTTGGAGGGAAGGATGCCGAGGGTCATTTGGAAACAGCCTCTCTACCCCAGGGTAGGGGTAAGGTCTGCGTACACACTACCCTCCCCAGACCCCACTAGTGGGATTATACTGGGTTGTTGTTGTTGTTGTTGTTGTTGGTTGGCTCGGAGGCTTGTTCGAAAGGCAAAGTCGTGGTTGAGCTTTATGTTAATTTTTTGGAGCGAGGTAAGTGTCGTGGTTAACCTTGACTTGAGGGATTAGGACTTATTTGCCTATTTGCTACGTGTTTAAATGTTGGATACAACATATATGTGAGGTGACAAGTACTTATGCGTTGTTGTTGGGTTAAAGCATACGGTTGAAACTTGTTTCTCGCCATTTACTTCCTTCCTTGATTATGATATTCATGTTTAGACTAGCTTATTACTTATATGATCATTATTTCCGCATTTATGAGTTATTTGTGATAATTGAATATTATTGGAAGTTGAGGCTCGGCATTGTGGAAACATTGTTGACGTAAGGTTATAGGTTCATTATTGATTATTATTTATCCCAAATGTTTATATTTATTGCTTCATGGTAAGGGAGAGAGTGTTAATGCACGAAGGGTGATATCGTACCGATTATTGTTCTATCTGTTGATTTATATATAGTGAGGAAGAGAGTTAAAGCACGAAGAGTAATGTTGTGCCGTACTTATCATTTCATGATGAAATTGAGAGTAAAAGCACGGAGGGTGATATCGTGTCGTATTTATCATTTTATGGAGAGATTGAGAGTAAAAGCACGAAGGGTGATGCCGTGCCATTATTACTGTTTCATGGCGAGGTTGAGGGTAAAAGCACGAAGGGTGATGCCGTATAGTTTATATTCATTATGTTTATCCGTTTCATTGGCTGAAGGTTTATTAACTGTTTCATGTTGTCATTCCCTGTTATAGTTACCGTATTTTGTACCCCTTTTGCATGTCCCCTCCCAATATTACATGTTAAATCCTTATTTGCTGTCATGTTGTGCGTATATTTTCGTCTATATAGGTTTAATTACGTGGGTGTCCTGCCATAGCCTCGTCACTACCTCATCGAGGTTAGGCTCGATACTTACGGAGTACATTAGATCGGTTATACTCATACTATATTCTGCACTTCTTGTGCAGATTTTGGTACTGGTCTCAGCTGTCCATGAGGCGCATCAGCTCGGATTAGCTTATTTGGAGACTCGAGGTAGATCTGCTGGCGTCCGCAAACCTTGAAGTCCCCTTCCTCCTTCCTTATTTACTGTTCATCTCATTCGAGACAGTTGTATTTATTTCAGACTTTATTTCTAGAATCTCTAGAAACTCGTGTACTTGTGACTCCAGATCCAGGTTGTACTAGATATTGGTTTATTATGCTATTTCGTACTTCATTTTAGCTTCATTTCTGTCTCATTGGTTAAATTGTTTAAAGTGTTTAAAATTGGTAAAACAATTACTCTAATATTGACTTGTCTAGCAAGTGAAATGTTATACGCCATCATGGTCTCAAAGGTGGAAATTCCGGGTCGTGACATATATATATATATATAATAATAATAATAATAATTTATATATATTATATTAAAAGCACGAATGCCCTTAGCGAAATGTCGTTCGCCTTTTTTACCCTTTTAAAATACCTTTCTCATTGAGCAAATTCGTAATTAAATTATCTCCATAACATTTAGATCTTAAATTACAAAACAATTCTTTAGATGGGCAATTGCCGAACTTCCATATAGAAAGTTGTATAATCAATGCAATTCGAAAATCAACTTAAATTCAAAATAGTATTCCTTTTGTTGACCAATGGTTAACTGAATTTCCATATACAAAGTTATATCATAAATGTGATACTCCCAACTTCGTGTTTTAGACTTTGAGTTAGGAAGAGTTTTTTCGAACCTTAACCATGATTAGAGTTCTAAATAAACACACAATTTCTACTTTTTCGGATTTAATGTATAATATTTCGTTTATACATAATAATTCCTTTATATTTGGGTTATTTTCTCTTTCTTCTTTCGGTAGTATAATAATGCATGGTCTTATAGAGTTGGAGTTCTAATAAACACATAGCTTTACCTTATATTTAGGATTTTAATTAAGTATAATAATGCATTGACCATAATTAGAGTTCTAAATAAACATACACATTTACCGTATATTTAAGACTTTAATTAAATGCGTAATAATTTCTTTATATTTGGGGTTTCTTTCTCTTCTTTTGGTAGTATAATAATTCAGTAACCATAATTAGATTAGAGTTCTAAATAACTGCCCTTGCGATGCCGAGTTACTGCCATAACAAGCCAGCTGTTAAACATTCTTCGGCTCTCTCTCATCACAAGTTTCCCGTTTTCTCTCATCAACACGTATGTGTTTTTTTTCACATTCAACACGGATGTATTTGAAAATTAAAGTTGTATTTGGACATTAATATAATTTTGGGTAGTTATTGAATTTTTGTGAGTGATCTGAGTGAAAATTTTGAGAAACAACTTTTTGGAGTTTTTCAAATTTTCGAAAAACTTCGAAATTCATCTTCAAGTGAAAATTAGAAAATTTATTGCCAAACACTGATTTCGGAAAAAAAGTGAAATTTTTTCGAAATAAAGTAAAAAAACTCTTATGTCCAAATTTTCTTTGTCTATTTACTCATAGTTTCAAAAGCACGTTATGTTAAGTAGTAAAAACCTAGAGATTTTACCTAGCAAATTAAAATTCATTGCAATTTAGTTTTATGGATTCAATAATAAGGCATCAGACTGTCCTAGGCCAACATTTCTTCATTTTTTAGGTACCTGTACTTTTATCTATAATTTTTCTAATTAGTTTATAAAGAATATTTCATAATGTTTAATCTTAAAGTTTTGTATGCAATGATATAGGATACACGCGCAACGCGCGTACCCTAAGATTAGTAACTATATTAAAAGTATGAACGTCTTTAGCGAAATATCATTCGCCTTTTTACTCTTTAAAATATGTTTTCACATTAGACAAAATAGTCATTTATGTTTTTTCCTAATAATTAGAAGTTTTAAACCAACTATATTTTGTGTATTAAATTTTTCCTTTTTTGAAATATTTATTTTTCAAATATTAGGATTCTAAATATTAGGACTTTGAAATCAACTGAAATTTTGATTATTAAATCTTTCCTTTTTAAACTAGGTACTAGGTAAGAAGTCTTAATATTTAAGTCCTAATACATAAATCCAAGAAATGTATTACGTTAACAAAACATGCCATAATTATTTAGAGATTCTTCTATGTAATTGAGTTACATAGAAACGATAAGTAATACTATCCTAATTTGTGCTATCATTAGTTTTTGGCTTTAAAGATATTTTCAAATTATATTTTCTAGGAGTGTTTAAAGTTACCATGTAATATTACTATAATTCATTTAATATTTTCTTTGATGTGAACTATAAATATGAATACAATATATGTTTCTATATTATTTTTGTTTTACTTTTTATTCAAATAATATATTATTATTTATCATTTTTGTATAATAATTTTAAAAATATACTCAATAATTAGAAGAAATAACTAATAAAATTAAGAATATAACGAGAGAAAAAGAAAAAAAATTAATGAGCTACAATAATTTGTTCTTTTCTAATCTGTTGAAAATAATTCATATAGTATTTTTTATTAATTAAAGTAATAAAACAATTTGCATTTTACTCTTGAAAAAAAAATTATTTTCTATCAATTTTGTTAATCATGTTTGAGTCTTCTAAAATGAACTTGTGAATAACTTTTCCAAAGATAAAACAAAAAAAAAAACTCTTAAGTTTTCAAGAATTATATGTGATTGCTGAAATTAGAAAAGAAGCATGATAACTTATGAATTTAAAGTGATTGAATCATAAAACTGAAATATATTTTAAGTTGAATATATTGATTGATGACTGAGAACTTCTACGAAGATTCATCATTTTAGAAAATATTAACATTTATTTTATAACTCAAACATGATATTTAATGTATTATTTATATAAAAATTACTGAGATATTGTACACACGCAAAGTGCGTATCATAAGACTAGGATCTATCTATACTATTATAAAAGCACGAATGTTAAGCGCTAAATCTTGAACGACAAAAATATCCTCGAAATATTGATTGACTTTTAGGCCCCTAAAATCTACATTTTGTTTTTCAAAAAGATAAGGTATTGGATAGAATAGTAATATTAACCTCATCAACTATGTCGAATTATGATTCAACTAAAATTCTGCCTCCCTAAATTTTGGTCAACTGGCCATGAATTTGAAATTGTTTCCAATTCAAATTGACAATTGTTTTCATTTCAATTAACCCAAAAACTTAGAATTGTCCTTTTTCTTTTATAAATCAAAGTTTCATCTCGATTACACAAGGAAAAAAATAAGAATGTTGTAATAAAAAATTATAAATGTCGTTGGTATTTTATTTTGAGAAGATAAATAAAGAAATTAAGTTATAAAAGCCATAAAAAACTACGAAAAGCATATATAATAGCCACCAAATGTGTTTTATAATTCTTTTAATATTATTATTATATAATTCTTTTAATATTATTATTATATAATTCTTTTAATATTATTATTATATAATTATTTTCGAAGGTTAAGCAAACTTGATTTTGTAATCCCTACCTTCGTCTCTATCTTATACGGTGTTTGACAACGAAAATCGGACTACAAGCTAATACATATTTTTAGTATTTTATTAACTTGAATACATATCTTATTTATAAGTGGATGTCATAAAGTTAAAGATATTTAGTCATGCATCAAGCTAAGTCAATAAATCTTTCATTATATCTCCTTGATAAGTAATTAGGTAAAAATTATATCGGAAAGTCAACTTTATTTTAAATTTTTATAAATAAACAAATATGCAAATTCTAACTAATATTTATACTTAATGTACTACATGAAAAGGTAAAAATTACAAATTGTTATAGCATCGTCAAAAACTATATTTCAGTTGTTGGATATCGTCTTAACCCGCAAAGGTAATATAATTAGTTAAGTATTTTAGATAGTATTTGTTCTTATAGTATAATAACAAATAGATCATCTTTGTAGGTTACGACGAACATCCAATTATTGGAATTCAAGTTTTATGTTAATGTAATAACATTAATATTCAAAGCAATTCTTTCCTCTTGTATATAAAATATTTTAATAACTTTAATTTATTGCTATATCATAAAAATAATTGACTGAAGATTTACGTGCAACGTACATATATAGAAACTAGTTATATTAAAAGTACGAATGTTATTAGCGAAATATCGTGCACCTTTTTTACCCTTAAAAATAGATTTCACAGTAGACAATTTGACATTTCATTATATTTCTAATTTTTAGGACTTTTAGAATTAACTAAATCTTTTTTATTAAATAGTTTCTTATTTAAATTATGTAACAACTCCTAATATTTAGGAATTTAAATCTTTCCATAATATTTGTTATAAATAAGAATTAGAGTAAAGAGATTATTTCAGAAAGAAATATATATATCCTTTAGGTTTCCTTTACTAATATTGCCGTAACAAAAGAAAATTATCCTTCTTTTTAAAAGAAAACACAATATTATATTTGTTAACAACACGTAAACTTCTATAATTGTATTATATTATATTATTATCTTTGTTCTTAACTCAAACATATAATAAAAATAAGTACAAATATTATGTGTTCTTGGCTCTTGAGTAGGTAAAAGAAATTCATACCGTCTTTTGAAGAACGTGTAATAAGCAGGCAACTCCTTCTATGATTAAAATATTTATAATAAATATTATCTCGGTAATTTAATAAGTATTACTTTAGGTTTAAAATTCTTTTATCAAAATTGTGAAGAACACGTAATAAGCAGACAACTTTAATCTCTATCTATCTATTCTACTCTATACTAAAAGTACGAAGTCACTTAGCGAAATATCGTTCATCCTTTTTATACTTAAATTAGTTTCGCACTAGACAAAATATCACGACCCGAAATTCTCACCTTTGGGACCGTGATGGCGCTTAACATTTCACTTGCTAGGCAAGCCAACGTTAGAATAATATTAGCACCCTCCACTTCCAATCAAGAGGTTGTGAGTTCGAGTCACCCCAAGAGCAAGGTGGGGAGTTCTTGGAGGGAAGGATGCCGATGGTCATTTGGAAACAGCCTCTCTACCCTAGGGTAGGGGTAAGGTCTGCGTACACACTACCCTCCCCAGACCCCACTAGTGGAATTATACTGGGTTGTTGTTGTTGTTGCTGTTTAAATTAATTAATAACAAAGAAACAAATGTGGAAGTAAAGTATAAAATGCAGTGAATAATCCATAATAATAGCGATGTCTAAATACCATCCCAGAATTGGTGTCACAAGTGCAAGAGCTTCTAGAGTGATACAAATAAGGGTCTGAATAAAATAAAGTTGTCTGAAAGCAAACACACAACTAAAATAAAGTAGACCTTCATAACTGCGGATGCTGTGCAGTTATACCTTAAGTCTCCTCTGGGTAGCTGAAATCCGAGCAAATCTATGGTATGCCGCTGGGACCAACTCCAAAATCTGCACAAAAAGTGCAGAGTCTAATATCAGTACAACCGACCCCATGTACTGGTAAGTGCCGAGCCTAACCTCGACGAATTAGTGATGAGACTAAGGCAGGTCACTTATATTAACTTGTACGTATTAATAGTAATAACAACAATAATCGAAATAAATCAGATAACTCATTTTAACAGTTGAAGTCAAGTCAACAGTCATAACCAATAATTGTTTCCATCAATTTCCGTTGCGGCGTGCAACCCGATCCCCATTATATCTTTTCAATCAATTCTGTTGCGGCGTGCAATCCGCTCCTCCAAAATATATTTATTTTAATCAATTCTGTTGCGGTGTGCAACCGCTCCTCCAATATATATTCATTTCAATCAATTCTGTTGCGGCGTGCAACTCCCTCCTCCAATATATATTCATTTCAATCAATTCTTTAACGGCGTGCAACCCGCTCCTCTGTTGCGGCGTGCAACCCGCTCCTCCAATATATATTCATTTACCAATTCTTATAAAATAATTTACTCCAATAAATGCAACAATTAATATGAAATTATAATATAACATATATACAATAATTATAATTTATTTATGAAACAAACAATGACAAGTAACAATTAATTGCGAAAATCAAGGAGAAAATAAGTATTTTAATATTAAATATGCTAAATGTCAAATAGCAATTAAGACACAAAGCCAAATAAGGATGTAACAATTATTGCAGTAATTCAAGAATTTAAATTTGACAAGGAATATTAGTGAAACAATTATTATAACAATTACTTTGTGTCTTAAACAATTTAAGATGTTTAAATAATTAAGTAAATAATTAATTTGACAAAGTATAGGCACTCGTCACCTTGCCTATACATCGTTACACATAAAATTCACATAGCAAATAATTCATCTAAAAAATCGACAGTGGGGCCTATGTCTCGAATCTAGGAAAAACTTACGAAATCCGAACACCCATTCCGAGACGAGTCCAACCATATAACAATTATCAAATTCCGATGTCAAATGGACCTTCAAATCTAAAATTTTTGTTTTTGGAAAGTTTTACAAAAATTCTAATTTCTTCCATCTAAATCCAAAATAAATGATGAATATAGACATAGATTTATAAAATATAATCACTTTTGGTTATAGAACACTTACCCAATTCAAGGTCGTGAAAATTCCCTTCGAAATCGCCCAAATCCGAAACTTAAAACTCAAAAATGAGTAAAAATAGCGACTTAGGAATTTATGGGCTTTGCCCAGTCTTTTCCGCATCGGCGAGAAAATCTCGCATCTGCAAAATGGTTGGCCCAGCATGTGTCCGCATCTGCGGAACTTGAGCCATATTTGCGGTTGCGCAGAAGCACGTGAATGAGCCCCAGAAGCGGTGCCTTCCGCATTTGCGAAGGCCGAGCCTCAGAAGCAGTGCCGCATATGCGCTCCAAAAGTCGCAGGTGCGAAACACCAGAACCAGAACTGGTAGTTTTTGCAAAAATGATATGAAACATGTCCGAAACTCACCTGAGCCCCTCGAGACCTAATCCAAATATCCCAACAAGTCCCGTAACATAATACAGACTTACTCAGGGTCTCATATCATGTCAAATAATGCTGAAATTATAATTCACATCTCGATTCAAACTTTTGGGGCGAGGTGATCAGATAGGACATGGCGCGGCTCCAGATTTCCGAGGACATGGATCTTGATAGGAAGGTGTGGAGATCGAGCATTAGGATTGTATATTAAAGGGCAGTCGAGCAGTTTTCCTCTTTATCCCGGTTTCCCTCTTTGTACCGACGAGTATGATAGTGTTTTATCTAGCACTGCTAGCGATTTATGTTGTGTTTCACACTTTTACATAATATTTGTGTTACTGTTTTTCCATTTATTTGTTGTCTCTCACATTGCTGATTATTTTTTTTATGGGTTTTGTTGTCACAGATCTATTGTCTCTGAGCCGAGGATCTCCCGGAAATAGCCTCTCTACCCCCGTTAGGGTAGGGGTAAGATCTGCGTGCACTCTACCCTCCCCAAACCCCACTGGTGGGATTTTACTGGGTTGTTGTTGTTGTTGTTGTTGATTCGAACTTTTGAGTTTTCAACAACAACAACAACAACAACAACCCAGTAGGATCCCATTAATGGGGTCTGGGGAGGGTAGTATGTACGCAGACCTTACCCCTACCCCGAAGGAGTAGAGAGGCTGTTTCCGAAAGACCCTCGGCTCCAAAAAAAAACAAATTAGTATCACAACAACACTCATAAGATAAATAGCAATACCATGAAATTCAGAAGAAAGATGCAAAGCAAAGGGAGAGGGGAGATAAAGGGAAGGGAGACAATATTAGTACCGCCACAACAATCATAAGAAAAATAAGCTCCATAGCTGCAAATATGTTAAAAATGACTGAAACCTCAAAATATAGCTACTGCCCATGTATTTACTCTCCGCGATTGCGGAAATTGCTTCATGATCGCGAAGCNGTTAAATGGTCATAACTTGAGCTAGGGTAGCCCAAGTCCCAAATCACGATACAGAACTATCGGAACTGTCAAAATACTGATCCGGATCTGTTTACTGAAAATATTGACCAAAGTCAACTCAGTTGAGTTTTAAGGCTCTATTTCA